>JAUMHR010000084.1:13237515-13249491 GCA_032361145.1 Enteromius fasciolatus
TATATTCTCATTTTTTCTTTGTTTTTTTTCTCTTGTATCTTTCTTTTTATATATGAGGACATGTCTTTGAAATGAGCTGTTTTAACTGACTGCTATGAAATGATCATTGGACTATTTTGAAAACAAAGCATTTAAGCTCAATAATGAACATTGAACTCGGACATTGGAGCCTGATAAAAATGCTCATTTGAAAAAAAAATTTTTTTTGCACCTGAACGCTTCATAGTCTATATATTTCCCATCTCTCCCCATTGTTCGTCATCTATTTTCATCTTCACCATTTTCTTTTATTTGTGCTTTGACTCCTCGTCTCTTCATTCCTCTTCTCTTCTTCTCTCTTTGATTTTCTCTTTGTTCATCTTCTTTTTTTTCTCGCCTAGTTTTATTTTTTCTCTGTGAAGGTGGAGTTTGGCGAACAGTCATTGGGCCCCTGTCCACACTCATAACCCTTCATCGCAGATCTGTCCAGCCCAGCGTCTGACTCACGTGGAGATTTTGTGCTGGGTTCTCTAGGTGGATCCTCCTCTTGGATGAATCCCTCCTGGTGTGATTTATGCTTGGCGTGGGCCATTTGGATGGACTTTGGGTTTGTGCTGACCGACCTACATCGGTCGCAGCTTGCTTGTGGGCTATTGTTCTGTTACTTTTACTTTTGTTTTCAAATTTATGAAGTCCAGTAGAGCTTTCAATGACACAAGATGCTTGGCTTTGTTTCAGCCAGCACCTTTTTTTAGGTTGTGCAACAACCCTTGAGACCAGCATTCAACACTCAGATACACACAAGCATCAGAATGAACAGTGTTATGTGAGCAGTTTAAAAATAAATTATTAGATGTATCAGTAGCTGTTCCTTACATTCACATCCTCTTTATTAGGGATTACATTGATTAGCTATGTATTCACACCACTTAAACCTCATAAACCATCAGTAAATAAGACTGACACATAATTTTTAGATATATTTAGAGTGTCTGTTCATTCAAACTTGACTTGTTGGCACATCAGAATAGCATTCAGCCAACATATTGGCAACATATGTCCACTTACTAGGTACGGCCACAGGAAAGTCTGCAGGGAAATGATGAAAAAAATGTGGTAAAAATACGGTAACAGGCCTGCTTCTCTTTATTATCCCCTTGAGTTTGGCTGTTTTGCATTTACTGTCGTCCTGACTGTTTCTCTGTGTCACCCTGAAGCCTCAAGGGCCTCAATGGGCGCCTTACTCAGCCTTACCCAAGCCTTGCATTCATTAAAATGACATTCCGGTCCCAGTCCCTGGGGTCACATATACATGCATGTGCACACACAGGTAGTTTCATGTATGCATTCATTGACTCACATTATACACGCATGTACTGTTTAAGGATGGTGGAAACACAAACATGTACACTACAAGCCAGCCTGGTTTACGGACCTGTACTTTCTCAAAATCAGCTGTTAGAAGTAACTAACTATAAGTACTTTGTACGTTGGCACATTCTGCTATTTGCACAGCTACAGTATACCGAGATACTCTGTCGTTGCATCATAGAACTTCACCTTTGTTATTGTTTTTAATTTCTCTCTCATATGTAGTATTTGGAAATCTTATTAATTTTAGTGAATCATGTTGTTTGGATGGTTCAAATTGTTGTTGTTTTTTTTTTTACTAGAATGTTCGTTTGAACGGTTCAAATTAGGGCTGGGCGATAAAGTGATAATGATATGTATCGCGATAGGCACGTGATCGATATCAATAAAAAATGTGTACGATAAAACGTTTGATATTTTTTATTCTTATTCGTCCTGTGATGGGTCGTTCTTGAACGATTCCGTTCATTTTGATGTTTATTAATGTGTCTTGGGAAGAACGAGTCATCTGATGAAGTGATTCGTTCAGTCGTGCATGCGCATTGCGAAAAGTTCTTAATGGAATTAGTTCACCTGTTTCGAGTCTTTGGATTTGAGTTGTTCGTTCATCACGTGACGTGACAGCCCCATAAACCAAAAGATCGAACGACTCGAAAGACTCAATAGATGACCTAATCAATTCTCTTTCGGGCTCCGACTGCATTTGATAGGGTTATGGGTCTATTACGTCACGTGATACAGTATTGTATTGTTTGTAGTGGGATTACTAGTGTTACTAGTGGGTTACTAATGTTAGGGAAAAAAACATTTTATTTATACTTTATAAAAAATGAACGAGATGACTCGAAAAAAGATTCGTTCATTTTGCTGAACGAGACTTAAATGAACGAGTCCTTAAGATGATCCGAACATCTCATCAATAGAAAACAGAAGTTGCGAAGCTAGTTTTTAATTAACAAAGGCACTTGCTCTCTGGTAACCTAGCAACATAGGGAGTGATACGCTAACAGCCAATCATGTAACAGTATCAAGTTTAGTTGCGCCATATCGTTGTCTCGTGCTGGTCTGCTGGATTACTGCAAGATATAATGGAGGCAGTGGCATTATGTTTACTTTTTAATTATTTGAGTTTTCCATGGTTGTTAACATTTCTGTCTTAATAACTAAGGGGATTATGATCAGAGGAAGGTTAAGTTTAAAATAAAAATGAAAGTTGAAGTTGAAATGTTATATATTTTTCTCCTGGTCCTTATTTTAATTGGGTCATAAAAAATATCAATAACTGAATATGAAACACTGATATCACGATACAGTTTTTAGCCATATCGCCCAGCCCTAGTTCAAATCTGATTTTGTGTGTTAATAAGATAAATAAGATGAGGTCAGTTTTGATTTCATATGAGGTCCATTGCGCTTATGTTCAAAATATCTTGTGTTACACAAGAAAGTCAATATGAGGGTGAGTAAACAGTAATACAATTGTTGTAAAACCTTTGATTTAACAGTTGTTTTACTACTTAAAGTTAGAAGTAGTTTATGACCTGGGAAGTTTCAAAGTAGCTTCCGCCACTGCACAGCTGTTACTAAAAACTGTGTTGATCTCCTTTAATGGTATTTGTGTGTGACTATCCAAATGTCCTCCGGTGGTAATCTAGCCAGAGAGATCCGCTATGCAAACAGCCCCTGTCCCTGGAAGTCGTGTTGTCTTGATGGGGAGGAGCTGTTTGTTAATTGGCTCAGACCTTTTGTAGACACAGTAAAAAGGAGGAAAGCTGTCTCAGCTCATTAGGTTCCCTGCCTGCAATGCCCTCCAAAAATAATTGAAAGACCCCAAACAGAAAAGAGAATGTTGCTTTAATCTAATTTGCAGGCAAACAATGGTCCAGGGACTATGTTAAATTCATAAAATTGGCTTAATGCAATGATATTTAATGAGGTCATTTTCGCAGCCCCGGATAGCCAAGATGGCCTACAGAGAGACACATGGTCGTGCACAGGCACAGACTCATTAATGCATTTAATATGTATTCTCTTTCATATTCTTTACTCAGTCGCACACGGACACCCGTGCTGCCAAAGAGCTAGACGTATAACAGCCTGCGGGAGGATTGTTTAAACAGGGTCGTCCTACTGTCCGTTTACATTCTCACACACTGCAAAGAAAAATATCCTTAAGATACATCGCTGTCTCAGCGCAAAGTTAACATGGACTGACAGTCACTTTGGCCCCCAACAAGCACATAAAACATTCAAGCCGAAGTCTCAATATGACCCGACGCCGCTTCTGCATGTGTCCACAACAGCTGCCGACATAAAACTTCAGATTATTTGTGCATGTAAATATGTTTTTGCAATTCTAAGGCATTTGGATTGGAATGCTTAATTTGGTACCAAATTCCATTTTAAAGCGAGTGACTCAACAGCCAACGCCCAAGGCAGCTGTTTTCTAGTCATTCAAATAGAAATCCATTTTGCTTGAATGGAGAAAGATGGATAACAATTTGTTTTGTAGCTTTGCGTTACTTTTTTGAGCAACTTACACTTCTAGCAATAAATTCAATTCAATTAATTAATTTATTTTTTTTAAATACATAGGCAAACTTGTTGTGGACTTTCTGATTTGGTATGTAATTATTATCTAGATAAATACAGTGTCATAGTTTGTGCATTAGAAACGAAATTAATAAATTAATTCCTACCAGCATATAAATTACATTACATTTTTTGTTGTTGTTTTAATATTGTGTATTTTTAGTGTTTTAGTTAATCGTATCCACAATATATGGTGTATATTTATTATTTGTATATAAATACACATACTTGAATGTATATATTCAGAAAAATGTTTATGTTAAATATATTTATATATAATATCAATTATATAATTATTATATATATATATGTAAATAAATGCAAATACTTTCAAAATATTTACTGTATATATATATTTTTATTTATTTATTTATTTATATATGTATGTACATCAATTTATAAGTATATATGTAAAATTATATAATTTCTAAATAACACATAATAAATATACAGAGAACACACACACGTTATGTAAACAAAAGCTTTTATCTACTACTAATAATGATTAACAACAAAAACAGTAATGAAAATGAAATACATTTAACAACAACAGCAGGATCTATTATTTTATGCTTTTCCTCCTGCATATTAGTGACAAGCCCCGTGGGTTTTCTAGGTAACAAAAAAATAAACTTCTGCATTACATACATAGTTGAGTGTGAACTTTTACCAACGTATAGTTAGTTTTGCAAGGGGTTGTGGGTAATATTAACTAAACTATGCGCAGTGCTCTCCTGTGATTTCCTGTGTCTGTAAGGTCAGAGGCAGCTGATGATCAGTGTGGCCTTGATGAATTCATCAATCTCCTACGGGAAGTCAATCAATAGATGTAATAATCAATCCGCAGTGTTAAATGATGCCATTTCCTGTGTTCAAGAATACTTTTGTGCCTGTGCAAGCAGGGTCATATTTTACTTAGTTACTTGTGCCACATTAATGCATCTTTTGCAGAACAGGCTTTACAACTGAGAATTTATACTTATTCATGCTGCTTTCAAATTGATTTAACAAGAACCGACACAAAGAGAAATAATTTACTGGTTCAGGTAATCTCTAGTAAAATTTAGTTAAATTATGTAATGTATGTAATGTATTTAGGCATCTCTTTCAGATCAGCTGTTAGCGTCATGAGGTGGGGAGGTGGAGTAATTGTGGTTGTTGGCACAGTCTTAAATACACTAAGATAACATTTTGTTTTCCTTGGAGACTTTGGGCAATTGAGATTTGCCATCCTTAACTACTGCTTCAGAAGTGATGCTTTGCTAGCCGTTGCATCATTTA
The DNA here is from genome assembly GCA_032361145.1 of Enteromius fasciolatus. Taxonomy (NCBI): domain Eukaryota; kingdom Metazoa; phylum Chordata; class Actinopteri; order Cypriniformes; family Cyprinidae; genus Enteromius; species Enteromius fasciolatus. The sequence goes on from JAUMHR010000084.1 coordinate 13,242,739, forward strand.
GTCTTAAAGCCCTGTTGTTTTTCAGGGAACAGGAAAGCAGTGTTGTATTGGTGCTTCAGGGTGTTATTTTAAAACTGTGACACATTTAGACAGGTTGAAGGTGAGCAATGATAATATCTCTGGCATGAAGTATGTATTTATGATAAAATATTTGTGTTTGTGACACCAAATGTTAGATTAGAAGTTGTATCAGCTGTTGTTGTGTCTGGTATCAGATAGATTCTTTTTGTGTGTGTGTGTAACTCTCTTATCTGGCTTTGCTAGAGGTAACGTGATTGATGTCTGACATGATCCACACACTCATTCATTCCCATGCAATTTATACAAAGAGGTCTGAGTGGCTTATTGGAAACCAATGGGAGACTTTGATTGGATTATTTGCCATCTTTCGCTGTTAATTACAGTGTTGCAAATCTTTAGGCTTCTGCTACTGTGACACTTTTGTTTTTCCCCTAATGTCCCTTTATTATGTGATGAACATAATTAACCATGTTTTACACACCTGTCTCTGTAAGCATTTGTATTGATATTTGAAAACAAATTCTAACATTGCTGTTTTTCTTTATAAATAATTTGATAAACCTGAGATAACATTGGTAAAAGATCCAAAATCTGAATATATGTATATATATATATATGAAACCATAAATATTTTTGTTGGACAATAAAGTATAATAGTAATAATAATAACAATAACAATAACAATTTGTTCAATTATTATTATTTTTTATTGAATTATTATTAAATGTTTATTGTTTATTATTAAATAATGTTTAATTAAATAATGTTTTCATGTTTATTATTAAATGTTTTTACACAAATTTTTCTCCTGAAATTTTCTGCAAACCACAGTTAATTTCTTTTAATTATATAAAGTTTTGATTTTATATTCAAGTTAATAAAATATAACAAACTGTAATAAAAAAATATATAAAAATACTACTAAAATACATTTAACAACAACTATTGTCCTTATTATTATTATTATTATTATTATACAAAATCTAATTAACAGCAGCAACTTTTATTTTTCCCTTGCATTTTAATGACAGAAGACACCATTTTTTTGTGACATCATCATACAATTGGCCAGTATTTATCTTTCAGTTAATCCGCTCTTCTCATGATATTGTTCCACATATTTTCATTATGGTTGCTTAATGCGAGGAACATTCCACATATGTGGCACCACATGGAGTTCTGGAAAGCAAAATGTTTTGACATCTTAGTTAAACTTCTGATGCTCCATTTTTTTCCCAAAACGTAAAAGTCATTTGAAGAAGATTTGCTGCAGATGTGGTATTTGATTTGAATGGTACCCATGTACATCTGTGAGGGTCAGACTATCATTCGTACAGTTCGACTTAAATCCAGCATTATGATGCAGTTCCTAATAAAGTTCCCAGCCAGTTGGCGAGTAACTTTTATGTCCTCGCCAAAGCCAATTTTACTCTAATTTGGCACATGCAGGGTGTTAATTTTAGACCCTGATAATGCAGAAGTAGATGGTCCACGAGCTGTTTCTGGAAGTACAACAATGGTGTGAATTATTATATATTCATAATTATAAATATTTCAGCTCTCTTTTTCTGTGTCAGCTGACTTGAGAGATGGTCCCCTAAAAATCATTTACTTGTCAGTCCAAATCTGTGTTGATAAATGTTTGCGCTGTTCCATTCCGTATAATTAAAGTATATGGTGACCAAACTCCAAAAAAGCACTATAAAAGAATCATAAAAGTCATCCAAATGACTTGTGCACAGTGTTCACTGTCTTCTAAAGCCATACAATAACTTTGTGTGATGTACTGATTTAATTTTTTTGATAAAAGTCTTTTTTGACAGCTGTGGTCACCATTCACTTTCACTGCAAAGAACTGCTTGGACAATCTTCTCTAAATACCGGCTTTAAGTTTCAACATTTTGAAAGATGTGAGGGGAGAGCAAATGATTTAAATTTTTGAGTGAACTATTGCTTTAATTATTGCTTCGTGGTATTGTGGTGTTAGCTGAACTGAATCGAATGCCGTTAAGACAATGTTAGCTTTCTTCTCACCTTCCCACATATCAAGCCAAATATTATTACAGCGGGTCTCAGCAAGCATCGGGTTGTATGGAGCCGTCAGTGGGGGGGAATACTCCATCCCTGCTAGGGAAAGGTCAAGGAGCTTGTTACGGAGTGGAGTGCCTGCCGTTATCCCCCGTCAGGCAGGAATAATGGAAAGCTCCAGAACGCCGATGCAAGAAATTAAGGCCACCGTAGAAAAAGTCATGAGACTCGCTCCATTCACCCTGTCACTCTTTAAATGGACTCCTAGGTCTTTTTAATGGGGGAAGACCTGAGCCCGACCCCACTGGAGTTGAGTTATGAGAATATGAGGTACTCCCAGGCTTCCAGGGTGGATTTTGGTCCTGGCAGCTTTAGATGTTTTGAAATGAAGCTTGAATGACTGAGCATGCTGTGTTTCCGTGGTGACCTGCGTCAAATCAAATCTGGATAAGTCCGCTCACTTGTGTTTTATGTGGATCTTCTGTGTGATAGCTGCTGTACTGTAGTTTTCCATTTCAGGAAGTAAAAGGTTGTACCATAGTAGAGTGATGCTTTCAGATAGTAGTAGAGGATGTGAGTGACAGCAATTACCGACCCAAAGCGTTCTATTATTCCTCACTTGCTTACGTTCTTTAGTTGGAAATGCCATCGTCATTTATTAAAAATGAATATTTCCGGCTCCGCTACATTTCTTTGGATTCAAAGCTGATTCTAATTCTCTGCTCACGTCCTCTGGCTGGAAATGTCATAGTCCTTTGTTAAAAAATGTAAATAAATGTTCCAGCTATGTTAAAAATACATGGCATAATAACAGCAATGAGAAAATAATATGCTATGACCAGTTGCTTTGTAATAATATCGGTACCGTATTTATATATTATATTTATTATGGAAACAATAGCTATCAATGGGATAAAAATATCAAAATAATATCAAAACTTTGTATGGTATTAGTGTTTTTAATAATAATAAAAACTAATAAGTATTGTAGTAGTAATAATAATAATAATAATAATAATAATAATAGAAATAGTTATTGTTATTATTTATGTGGCTAATCTAATTCTGTATTTTAATTAAATAATAACGCAAATAGTTATTATTTTTATCATTGTTATTAAATGTATACATTTTAATACATAATGTTTTTTTCTCTGCAGATTACAGCTTGAAAACGCTGCTCCAATTTCCGATTTCGTAAAAATCTATATTAATTGAAATAATTAGCATCCAAACAATAGCACTGCCATGATATTATGTCAAAAATTCATAGTATTTGTGTAAATGTTTTACATTCATTGCTTGCTGTGGAAAAACATGCACGTTTGTTTGTTTTGGTGAAACCTATTGTTTTGCGTCGAAGGGTTCTGGAATAGCGATGAAAGGAGAGCTGCGTTTGTTAGTGTAGAATACAGATAAACAAGATGGCAAAATGGGGTAAGGTGGAAGAGGATAGATAAAAAAAAGGTGACAAAATGGAAGATATCAAGCGTCTTTTGTTTGTGCCAGCCTCAGGTGTTTCGTGCAGACGTTCTGCATTGTTTTGTTGGCAGCTGAATCACGCGCTGGCTAATTGTCAGGTTTAATTAGCTAATTGGAGCTTGTTTTTACACTATGGCTAAATCGTTTTGCGTCTCTTTTCATCCGCCCCTTGTGGAAGCTCCAAAGAGTTGAGGGAAGAAAGATGATGTAGGTTTTTTTCCCCGTCATCTTCCTCCTGTTTTTTTCCCCCCTTTCCTTCAAGCATTTGTCGTTCCGTGTATGCATAACATCAATTCATTCTGTTTGAGTATTCATAAAGAAACCAGGCAAGAAATGACAGACTAAAAAGGAGGTTTTATTGAATGTGATTGCTTTGTCAGTGGGATCGCCTCTCTCTCTTTTGTCTGCTGTTTGTCAGAATTTCATTAGCATTTCTGAGATGCCACACTGACAGGAGACGACGTGCATTGTTCTCTGAGGGGGCGACGACTGGGGTTGCGCCAGAGTTTGTAAAATGACGAGAGCGTCCAGGGCTCATAAATGTCTGAACGAGTGCGCCGTCTGTAATTCATTCCTCTGACATTTCCACACTGCTTCCTCTAAAGCCATCGGACATCACCCTTCGACCCTTCGAACTAATCAACTTCCTGTTTTCTGAAAGACAACTTCCTCTGGCTGGTCTTTAGTGAGTGGGGTAACGGAGAGTGACACATTGTGGATGTGGCGTGTTTTCACATATTTGTTTTGAGGGAAATTTTTGGCACTTTTATTGATAGAAAAAAAAAAATAGTTTGCCTAAAAATTATTAACAGAGAACAAAGAAGGAATGAGATTGGGATGTGATAAACTAATAAGTAATACTTTATATTCTAATTAATGAAAATATCAGCTGTGTTGTTTTTATTTATATATTTTTTCTGAAGCCTACTATTTTAAAAGCCAACAACAAAGTAATAATAAGCTTAAAATAAGAGCATTCATAAGCTTGGGGTTCGTAAAATTGGGTACTGTGTATATTTATTATTATATAAATACACACACAGTATATATTATGAAAATAATTACATATATTTATTATTTACATTTATATAATTTATACTGTATATAAATATACTTAATATTTAAACAACATTTTCTGAAATGTATAAGTGCATGTGTGTGTGTGTGTGTGTGTGTTTATATATAAATAAATACACACAAACACACACACATATATATATATATATATATATTATGTATCATTTTACATAATAATTTGACGGCACTAGTTTGTGTATATAAATATATATATATATATATATATATATATATTATTATTTTTTTTTCATTCATTTAATTCTAACTAACCAAATACATAAATAATAGTTCTATTATTACAGATTCAAATAATAGTTTTATATATGAATTTATTTTAATAAATTTTAATTAAAAAAATACTTTTAAAATGTTAATTTCTATAATGTACATAAACCTTAAAAATATTTATTTGTATTCAAAATCTTTTATAAAATTTGAAATGTCTTTACTGTCACTTTTGATCAATTTAATCATAGCTGAATAGCATACTTGTAAAAATACCTTTCTGAGCCCCGCATTTTAAACAGAAAAATAAACTTACAGTTGATATTTTCCAACTAATTCAAGTCTTTTTAATTTAGTGTGTAATATGAATTGTGTATTTTACAAGCAGTTTCTGAGAGAAAACTGTTTCTCTATTATGCTATTATACATGTTTCAGTGTGGTGAATCTTATATACATTTTTATTATAAAGCCACTTTTACGTGTCTGCACCAAAAATACAGACTAATACCAAAAGTAAAGAATGATTCTCTAATTTAGGGCCTTTTCACATCAGTATCGATGTATATGATTAAATGTGATTAATTTGATTAATTAACCAGCATATCACATAATTAAACCATTTAAAATGTAATTGAAATTGATTGACAGTCATAATTTGTAATAAGCTACATCAAGAGTTCCACACAGTATAGATTAAACTATTGGGTAACTCGTCGACTTGTTTTGAATGGCAAACCTACCTCATCACTTCAAACCAAAGTGGCATTTTAATGCGCTTTGTGGTTCGGTTAACATCGTCCATGTGCGTGACCCCTTTTCACTCGCGCTTCTATGAAATGGCTGACATCTGTGGGCCGCTCTTAAACTTCAGTGGCTCCAGTAGAAATGTCAGTAGAGGGTTAGACGTCTCTCTGGGTGGTATCTGCTCCGTGCGGATGGGAGGCCGTGCGCTGGAATGCAGGGCATGGCGGTGCTCGTGTTGGCGGATTAGTCTGAGTCGCTAACCTGGATAAGATGACTGTGCCTGGCACTAATTAACCACCCAGCCTCCCCCATACTGGTACTGCCAGGCGAGATCAAACACTGCCATTATAACTGTGCTTATACCCCAGAGAACCACTGAGAGCTTTATTGCATTATTCATGGTTATGAACGTTTTTTTCCCCTATTGTTTTTTATTAGCTCAGATAATGGTATTACATCCAGATTAGTAGTATTAAGACCAGCTGGTTCTTGTTTAGTCATTTAAGGGGTGAGTTTAAGTTCAGGTCATGTGTTTCACTTCCTGTTTGTCAGTGATTTGAACTCAAGCAGAATCTCTTCCTTTTGACCTAAACTAAGATCCTTGGTCATATATGTGACGTACTAACCCAAACAAATGTGGTACTGGAATAAAGTAAAGTGTTAGCTAAATCAAACGAGTGACTGGGTTTAAATCCCAAGCAACACTTCCTCTTTTATGTATGAGATGGTTCTGTCACACACTGACTCATCTCCCTTAACAAACAGTTCCTTTGTGATATCTTTGAAGGTTTATTATTATATTAAATTGTAATAATAAACCATATAATGAACTAAATGTCTCTATTTTACATACTGTTCATAGAAGGATACTGAGACATATATTTCTCAATTAGATTTTTTGTTTTTTTTGATTCACAAGCTTGTCATTTGATTAATTTTTAATCTTGATTCAATATTGATACATTTTAATGTATAGGCAATCAAATAAAGTGTATGTCAGTTTATGGTCTGGACATGGGCTGACTCAAGCAGGGGAACCTTCCGTGCGATGCAAGATTTTAAACCATGACGTCGTAGTGTATTACTGATAGCAGCCTTGGAAACGTCTCGGTTACGTATGTAACCCTCGTTCCCTGAAGAAGGGAACGGAGACGTCACGTCGGTGACCGACGAAT
>JAUMHR010000084.1:13250242-13262737 GCA_032361145.1 Enteromius fasciolatus
CTCTGTTGTGACGACGCGTGACATGTGACAACATCAATATGGCGGATGTAGTACGTCCGAATTCCATTCATACTACCCCAATTCATACTATATAGTACCTACTTTTTAACGGTTGGGTAGTACGTCAGTTTTAAATGTAGTACCTACTTAAGCAGTATGCGATTTCGGACGCAGCACAGGTCTTTGATGGTCAGAAATCTGGCTGACAAGCAAGTGATCAAATACTTATTTGACACAGTAATTCCCAAATAAATTGTTAAAAAATCATACATTACATATCAAAAAATATGACTAAATATGAAATATGACTGTGTAATATTTAGAAAAATGCTGTAAATTTAAATTATTTTAGGTTTCTTTTAAATGGCTAAATGGTTAATGAAATGTTATGTGATAAAGTACTGTAGGTCTACACAAATTTCACTGATGTCTTTCCATGGTTACATTTGGAGAAATGAAGATATGATACATTTCAGTAAGTTGTAATGTTCTGATTTCTGTTCATTTTTTGCAATAACTGGTAGTAAAGAGGAAGAAATGATCGTTTGTGGTGCGCTATGTGCTGGCAACTGTACTGAGGCTTTTACAATAATCTGTTACATTGCATTAAAGTGTGTCAAAATTGTATTTATTGTTTGAATGTTATAATAAAATTGACATGAAGACTGAGACTTTGTTTTAAATCGAACGTTGATTAACTTTTGTTCACGCATCAAAAGAAAACAGCATAGGTTGTGGCATTTACGAATTTATATAGGTTCATCAAAATGAGAATATTTAGAAGTGCTGTGCACAACAGTAAGCATTATGCTAATGTTCAGATACAGTACGTAACCTGTTTTTTTCTTCTGTGTTTTGCTTTCATGTGTTTTTCCTGTTTTATTGGTCCCCCCATCATTCCAGCATTTTAAAAAAATGCTGATGTGCCTGGACACGATGTCCCCTCCTGGAAAACTGTGGCAGCTGAGTGCTCCTGATAGGTGCTTTTCTGATGACTCTGGCTGTATTCTGCGCTCTGGCTCTGGGTTTATATGTGTGTAAGCATGTACATGTGTGTAAATGGGGTTCTTTAATGTTTAACAGTAAGAACAGCGATCCAGCACACATCAGTGCCCATAGATAAGCCCACGCAGAATCTGCAGCTTCTGAAATCTGTGCATTTCTGCAGAACAGGCACAACTGTCGTTCACAAAGTTTCATGCTTGATCTTTTTGAATAGTTTGGGTCAGTTATATTTTCAGGTTAGTATGTGATTTGTTTTTAATTCTCTCGAATTTAACATATTGTTTAAATCCGTTCTTCAGAATTCAATAGATTTTCTCTAAATAACATTGCAAAAAAAAAAAAAATCTAAATCCAGTTGGAACTGTTTGTAAGACAAAGTTTTTCCACTGTTTTCACAATTTTGGGCCTGGAACATAAAGTTTTAAATTGAAATTTTCATTTTAAAATGTAGTGAATTTAAGTGAAGGCAAAGCTGAAAACAGGGAACTCGACTGGAAAGAAATTAAAGAAGTCACTGAAGTTCTAAGGTTAAAAACGTTGCCTTTATATTTGGACTTTTATCCAACTTTTATCAAAAGTATGAGAACAAGAGGACAAGAAATTAGGCATTGAGGATTTACGTAAGCCAGATTTGAACCTACTTCTCCCTTTTGAACTCCACAGCTCAGCAACGGCTTACAAACAGCTCTTATATAAATGAAGTTTTATAGAGGTTTGCCACATGCAATACCGCCTAGATTAAACAGACAATTCGAAGTGTTTTCAACACAAGCACATGATTAGATGCAGTCTTGACATTTCCAAGTCTGCAGTTTTTTAAAAGCAATGGAAAAGTTTGCAGCAGATACCGGTACTTCTGGGGTTTAGTTCACGTTAGTTCAAACAATAACAGAGGGAACTAACACTGGTCAGGGATCAGTCAAAGGAGAACAGGCAGGATCTCTCTAATATTGGGATCACTGATCCCAGGTCAGGGACCGGGAGTGGGTTCTGATCTTTGAGAGTATTGACGGATCACGGTGGAGTTTACCAAACAGATTAGCTTACAATCCATGTGGGAAAAACAATGTCAGGCCAATAAACAGTGCGGCCCAGATGTTGCCTTAAAGGTCAATCCGCATGCGCACTGTGTGTGTTTGAATATGTTGTGATATTCCCTGTCCTCTTTATCCCAGTCCTGCTGTTCCTCGTCATGCTGGTCCCAGTTGTCTGGCGTCTTTGAGCTACAGCAGGAAATACCAGGCCTGTTGACTCCAGGACATGGTTTGGCTTAATGTATTCCTCTAATCTCTTCTCTTTCATATAGCCATGTAGTTACAGTATTCTGCTGAACTTCAACTGACAATCAGACAAGTTGTAAACCATTATTGGTTAATTGGAGACTTTAAATTGGTTTAAAGTAGCTTTAATGTTTGCAAGAGATCAACGGGTGAAAGTTCTCATTTATTTTTAATTAGGGATCAGATGTTTCTCCGTAAATTATATTTGAAGAGAAATTGAGGAATGCAACCGGCAACTTTAATTTATCCAGCATAGTTCGGGGAATTTAATGATTTTATTAGATTTTTTTAATCAGACTTGCTTTTGATTGTAGACTTCTGAGCATAGTTTGAGATATCTTCTGAAACTCATAGTTTGTTCTTTGCTGTTGTTTTTTTCAATAGAAAAGTCTAGGAATCTGGATGTATAAGCAGGAGCCTGTATTTGTTCTCCAGTTCATCTCTCCTCCTGGTAGTCTCAGTTATATCAGTGATTGAATGTTTCTCCTAAAATTATATTTAAGGCAATTTTTTTGTATTTTATCCAGCATAGCTCAGAAAGAAATCATATTTTCGACTGTAGACTTTGGCGCCTGAACACAGTTTAAGAAACTCTAGACGAGCCATATATAAGTTCTCGTAGGAGAAATGTCTGGAAATCTGGATACATTAGCAAGAGCATCCATTTTTTCTCCATTTCATTTCATTGGAAACATGTCTAGAGGACACAATTGAGATCTTTCCTTATGGTAATCCTCTTTCTCCTGGTTTGTTTCTCCTCTCTCTCACTAGGAGAGCATTAGGATTTAGGGGAGAGTTCATTATTTCTTGAGCTCCGCAGGCGATATAGTGCTCCCCAAATATTTCCCTCACTGAGCTACGATGTCTTGTGACTGGAGCTGCTGAAACGGGCACTATAAACTCCAACACCCACGGAGGAAGAGGTTCTCAAGGGAAACACTGAGATAAAATTGGATGGGTGTTTATTTTTTGATTCCAATGAGAACTGAGGAAGCTGAGGATTTAAGTGCTACAGCATGCTACGTGTGTAACTGTTCTAACCAGGCAACCAATAATAAGTTAAGTAGCCCCAAAATCCAACTGGTCCAAAATTGTGGTCCATGTAGCTGTACATAAATGAAATATCAACTTTAATCTGACTCTTTTCACTTTTGGTTTCAGTGGGTTTAGAGTAGTTGCTAAGATGCTTTCACTTTAGTAATAGTAATAGTAAAAGTCACGTTCACCACAGAAACTGAGCTTTTCACCCGACTTAACACGCTCCCTCATTAATTTCCCTCTTTCACAAATCTTTCTTTATTAAATGTTCGAAAATAACTCCCCATCTGGACGGTGACCTTTTGTGCCGTGCCATATATTTCTTGTCCAGCGCCCTGTACCTGTGAGAGCTTATGCATGCGCGGTGCCATCTATTCACCGCCGTGGCACAGGCTCAAGGCTCAGGCATATTGGCAGGCACTCGCTGGCAGGAGAATTGTGTTCGGGCTGCCCATCGAGGGCTGCTTTGAGAGTTTTTGGAGTGATTGTGGCTTGTGCTAGGAGAGTGCTAGCAAACAACTCCCACCTCCTCGCCCTCCTCCTCTTCCCGCTCTCCCGGTCCAACTGTGAAGGTCTGCGTGCTGTTAAGAGTCTTGAGAGAAGTGTGGAATGAACTGAGCACACTTTGAATGGAATCCTCCTCAAAGCATTCTTCTGTAGAGGCCATCGAGACATCCAGAGGGCTTAGGTTTGGATTAGTTTTAAGCCCCAGGTGAGAGAGCGTAGGTTCAAAGTGAGTCCTGTCATGGGGGGGGGGGTGACCTCTCAAAGGAATCGTTCATCAAAGTTAGGACAGCAGCTTGAAATTTAGTTCGCTTTTTAGCTCTTGAAACGGACCTTTGTTGGAATTGTCAGGGATGCTGCCAGAGGCCACCTTCAGACCGATGCTAATAATTGTAATTCTTGTGTCTTTCAACATTAGTAGCATCTGTAACGAGTGTCTCCCAGAATTAGTTTATCGATGTTCCTCTCGCTGTCTCTGCCAACAGTATTTACTCTCACTGGGCTATGTTTGGTCTCATTCAGCTATGAGGTGTTCAACCTCTGGGTGAACTACACATTTCCTGGTCCTCCCTGCGGCTGTGTACCATCTTTCGGCACCCGAGTCGCTCATTTAACTACCTCTATCTCTCTTTTTCTCAAACACTCCCACTCATATCTCTGTCCATCTATCTCAGTGGTACTCTTCCTTGTTTCATAATGGTCCAATGGGGTTTTATTAAAAGTGAGAGTTTATTTGTTATACTGTATGTAGTCAACTGCAAAAAAAAAACAAAAAAAACTTTTTTGGATAAAGTAACACTATCTTTGAAAAATTCAGAAAATATTTGATAGCATTGTCTTTTACATGATACCATTGTATTGATTTTTTTATTGTAAAAAACAAAAAGTATTTGCATTGCATAAAAGCGCAATACAGGTAGTATACAGAGCATTATATTCTATACAGTACATAATATGCAGACAATTACATACAGCTGATATAATATTTATTTTAATATAATATAATATAATATAATATATATAATATTAATAATTTTAAAGATTGTTTGTAATATAGTTTGTATTGCAATATTCATGATATTCAAGATATTTATATATGAAGGAATATACATTTTTATTATTGGAATATACTGATTTATACAGAAAATTAAATATACAATATTTATTAAATAACATTTATATAGTATTTATTTTTAAATTATTTACACATAATTATAATTATTACATTTACCAAATAATTTAATTTTGGTATTTATGTAGACATATTTTTGTATTTAGTATATTGTCATAAATATTAATTACAGGTAATGCAAGATTACTTCTGAATCTAACAGTTACTGAAGATCTTTTAATATTAATTTTCTGCTGTACCTTTAAGATTTACATATATTACAAAAAAAAATCTTCTTATGATTACTGTAGCTAACATCTGTTTGTTATTTTACATACACATCTGTATTTTACTCTGGTACTGTACAGTAGGTGTGGCAAAATGCTGAATAGCCATAATTATGTAAACTTGTGCGTTCTTGTGTTTGTATGTTAATGTTTGTCATGTCATAGCCTTGATGATTTTTGTATGTTTATGAAAGCAAAACCCCAATTTGCATGTGTACAAGTTAAAAGAAAAAATGTTCTTTGAATCTATATTTTGAAATGGAGGCGTGTCAGTCAAACGCTTGTGACTAATTGGTTATAATTACGCTGCCCAGGAATCAGTAAAGAATGACGGTAAACCCTACTAAATTAGCTGGTTTATGTGGCGACAGTCTTGTGTGACAAAACTGCGTTACCTATAATCCCCGGCACAGGAATAAAAGACAACATAAAGCAACAATTGCACACCTAATGCACATCCTTTTTATTCCGCTGGTGCTAAAAAGCTTCCTGTGTCTGTCAAGAAGTGGGAAAGAGAAAGACAAATATGAAAGTCCATTTTTTCCAACCAGATTCACTCGAACGCACATCATCGTAATTACGACTTCCGAACTCGTAAATGGGACCTTCCCAGGAGGACTTGAAAGCAGCATTAGTTTACACCAAGGAGAGAGTTTATCGTGAACATTAGTGTATGTCCACAAATGCTTATTTCTAAAGAGCTTTTTTTCTATGGGATGGCCCCTTTAAAGACGACAGCCCCAGCGACCCTCATCATGCTTTAATAAACACATGACAGCACGCTGAAGTGCTTGTGTCAGTCACACAGCTCCTGCGGCCTCATTAGACCCGTTCTGGCTGTGCCGTGCACACGGGCGCTGCTTCCTGAATAGCGATTGTGGGAAAATCAGCACTGGTGTCACAGACTCTCCAAACAGCGCGGTCGCAGCCGTCAAGCTATGGTATAGCACAACCGACGTGGAGGAAACGCTGCTTGTGTCCTGCTCCGGGTAAAATGTGTGTTTGTGTGTCAATGTCCACCACAGTAATTCTTTTAATGAAGTCCTGTTGCGTTCCCGTGATATAGAAAGGAACGCTGGGATTGCACGGCTACTACGGCAGACTGAAAGTAAACATTCACATTTATTACCTTCAGTGCGATTAAGCCTGTTGGTTTTTGCTTAAGCCTGAGAAACCAGAGTAATGGAGATGGAGAATTCGCTCTGTTGACATATGCAAACGCAGACATACTCATCCCCTCGTTTGAGGAGTATCATCGATTCGTGCATAAGAAGCCCGTCTGCTGGGTCGCAGCGCTGCATTGACACCTTCAATATTCGGAGGCTGTAGTGCGTAACCCCACTCCGCTGTGTTTATCCTGTAGCTGCGGGCCGTGAGCGCCCACCTCAATTGGTAATGATGCTCAGATTCCTACTGAATACCAAACAATGAAGAAATTCATTGCAATTCTGAGGTATGCTTCAAGAGGCTAACACTCGAGTCTTTCTGCTTTGGTATTCATGGTGGCACCTCTGTTGACTTTGAGGTTAAGTCGTAGGTAGTGCTGGATTTTTGACTGTTTTTAAGGAAAATGTGAGTGTTTAGCCATACAGAAGTACCCACAGTGTTACTAAATGCTTAAGATCCAATCTTTGGATTGTGAGTGCTTGTTAGTCATTAGTCGAAAGAAGGTTTGAAATCAACAAAAGAGATAGTTCACCTTAATTTTGTCATCATTTTCTATGGTATTTTTCAGAAATACCGTCATGCTGTCTGTACAGTGGAGGTCAGTTGGCTTCGATACTGTTTGGTTGATGATATAAAGTCACAAAGGTTTGGAACGACTTGCAGATTAGCCTTCTATCCAGAGGAACAGTTCACCCAAAAATGACAATTCGCCATCATTTACTCATCCTCGTGTCATTCCAAACCTGTACTTGCATCTTTCTTATGTTGAACATAAAAAGAATTCTGATAATAATGATGATCCCATTGACTTCCATGGCATTTCTTTTCTATGGAAGTCAATGGAGACCGACAACAGTTCAGAATATCTCCCTTTTGTGTTTAACTTTATAAGAAACATACAGTTTGCAGGTTTATAACAACGATGGTTTGTAAATTATATCATGCAGGTTTGGAATTACATGAGAATAAGTAAATAGCATCAGAATTAAAATTTTTTGGTGGACTATGCCTTTAAGAGCTTTAGTAATAGCAGCAGACAGACTTGAAGTCGTAGCCCTTTAGATGTCACCTGTTTGTTATAATGCTGCTAAACAGTCCACTTTTTCCGTCGTTGGTCAGGTTTCCTAAATGTTAAATCATTGGATCTGTCACACTGTATGCAGGATAAACATCAACTCGAATCGAAATGTCATAAAATACCTCTCTTGACATCAGTCATTGATCTTTTGATGAGTATATGTGACTTACATCAAAATCATTGCGTTAAGAGAGATAGTCTGCTCTGTGACTGGGAAGATCAAGTGCCTCTCTTTCCATTCCCCTCCTTTCATTTGTCCCCCTGAGAACGAGGGAGCTGATGAAGAGGGAAACGTGGAATGCCAAACATGAGGAACAATGTCTGTCTACCATGACCACAAACAAAAAGCCCTCCGTACTGCGTGGCTAATGGGCTGTGCTGTATCTCAATTGACTGAAGCAAAGGCACGGCTTGTCGTCTTGTGAGCACAAACCCTGTGCTGTTGCATCTGTTCTGGGATATTTTAATGTTGCAGGTAATTTCTTCGAATGAATGACCCAAATATATATTAAAAACATAATTATGCCACATTGCATACTTTTTTTAAATGCTATTTGTCAACTACATTGTTAAGTGCAATATACAAAGTCCATTCCAAGATAATATAGCATGTATTCTTAGAAAGTTAGTCCTCGACGTCATGCTGCTGTGGTTTGGCTGTGATTCAGGGTGCGTTTTTGGCCCGGTTGGCTTGTTTGAGAGCAGTTTTAGGTTATTCCCATGTGTCAGTTTGTCTAAGATTAATAGAAGCCCAGTGCGCATTGCCTCGGGCGGCCTCCTCCCAGGGCTTCTCATGGCCATTCATATTCATTTACAACCTGCGTGTGGCACCACAGGAGCGAAGCCGGATTGACACGTGCGCACACACACACACACACACGTACATACACTGCCATGTGCGACTGGCAAGTTATTGTAGCGGAACACACATACACAGAGATCCTGAGAAGACATGCCAAACATGGCAGCTGTTCAAGGAGAACGAAGAAAACAAACGAAGGCTCTCACATTTGTTTGTGCTCGTGAAATTGTTTCGTATGAAAATCTTTGCCTGTATGTTTTGTTTTCTTCACCTTGTTTTAAACGGATAGTTTACTAATTTAAAAATGAAAATAGTTTAATTACTTGTTGCTCCAAACCCTTTCTTGTTTTCTTCCATTGCACACAAAAGCAGATAATGACCAGGATGTTCATTCTTCTCTTTTATCTTCAGTGAATGTAGATAGGGACCAATAGCTGCCAAGCTCCAAAAGAAGATAAGAAAATGACTTAAATTGGTGTTTATGTCTTTCGGTTATATTTCAAGTCTTCCCAAACCATGTGATAGCTTTTTGATTGCTTTGACACGGAATTAATACTTTCTTTACCCCTGCATTTTATTTCTGTGATTTTGAATATTTAATTGTTTTATTATTATTTTTTTTTGCAGTATGATTGGTCATGAGACCATTATTATATTTCATTCAAGATTTATTTTAATTTGTTGTTTTATTTTCAGCATTCATTCGTTCAATTCATTAGAAGTTTTTAGTTTTTACATCTTTCCCAAAAGTTTTTTATATTGTATACCATGTATAAAACAAATTAATTTTTTTATTTAAATGTTGCATTTATTTTATTCTCGTCATGAAAGTGCTTTTCATTTTAGTTTGGTTTTTCCACTTTTTTGTGCGTTTTCATTTTCATTTTTGTTGTTGTTTTGTTTGTTTTTCATTTTCGTTTTGTTTTGGAAACGTTTTAGATTTTTGTCTGTTTTCCAGGCCTTGTCTGGTCTCCTTTCACTTTAATAACACGAAGAGCAGCTTGAGCATCCTGCTAAACATCTGATTCTTAAAAAACTGCAGCAAACAGGCTTGAAACGTGAGGTTGAGGAAATGTCAGGTTTTCATTTTTGTCTGTACGATCCCTTTATATCGCACATGTCTCCTCTGCGGTCCAGTCACATTTTTAACAACTCAGCTTTTACGGACGACCATCAATCCCTCTGTTTTATTGGTGCAGTGGACGTCTGTAGACATTCGTTGTGGGTGAACCCTCACGCCGGAGAGCAAGAGAGATGAAGAGGACACGAGACTCTTGGCAGGGAGGTTGAGTTTTGCGGTTTCCCCTCGCTACCGGAGACCGGGATCAGGTTCAGCCTTAGATTAGATTAATGCCCGAGCTTCCTGTAAGTGATGGATGGATTGATCCAGGCTCGTTTGTTACTGTGTAGCATACGTTAAATGAATTGGAGGATGAGATGAGAGTCAGCAGAAGCCGCTGTGGTTTCACACACACAAGCGCTCGCTCTTTCTCTTATACTTCATTGTATAGAACCATTATGATATCATCATTCCCCATGGACAAGCCCCCAAAGACCAGAAAGCCCATAATGCATTTGATTTAATCCGTCTGTAAGCGGCCTGTGAATGAATGAGACACATCATTAGTGGTCTATCAGGTTACTCGGCTGCTTTCTTTACACTTGCACAATACATTTTAGGCCTTTGAAGGCCTGGGTGGGTGTTTTTGCGATTTTGATACATTAGAGAAGATGAGACATTCGGTGAAAAGTAGCACCGAAATCTTTTATGCTCTTGCTAGATGAATTAAAATGTGCTTGCGGGTAGTGTGCAGTTGCTCGTGTGTGTTTGAAGGCGAGAAAGGGGGTTGGGGGAAATCGCTTGGGTTTTTTTGGCAGGCTCATGTCTGTTAGGACATTCCTCTCACAACCACAAAATGACTAACTTTCCTGCTTCGCTCTCTTTTTTTCCACTCTCTATTTGTGTGGCTCATGTTTTCCCAGGGATTCTGGCCCCCCTCGGACTGAGAAGGCGGGGCATGGGCGGAGTTACACATGTATGTCGCAACACTCTGGGAACGCTTTGTTTGTTGTATCTAAACATTCGATTGGATGTAGGCTTTGAGTTTGGGAGCGTTATATCCTTCCAGTTCCAGTCTCCGAGGCGTCTTGCACCAAACCCCCCCACGCTCCGCTCTGCCTGTCAGGCCGGTCGTAAACAGCCATAACTCAGAGTTCGGCTGGTCCGGACCCTGTTTCTCGCCCCGCTTTGCCATCGAAGTGCAGACGACACCAGGAATGTGGCATTGTGTAATTGTGTATGGCTGCTTTAAATGGCAATTTGAAGCTCTGGTGGCTCTGTAATTAGTGGTGCGGTCCCTCTGGAGCGGGCTTATCGTTTCCTTTGTAATTACACATCTGAATACAGCGGTGTGCATGCATGCAGCAGGCCTCTCTTATCGCACGTCGACTCGCTGGCCGTGTGGAGCCAGGCTCATTGCGACCATGACAAAGGTTATTGAAGAGTAGGGGGAGGAAGAAGACGGGGGTTAGAATCCGCTGCGCTGGGGCCGATAGCGTTAATGGTCGCGCTCTTGGGTTAGAGATACGACTCTTGCCCTTCAAAGTGTCAGTTTATAGCGCTGCCAGGGTGTTAATTTTGCGGTTTCGACGTATCGGAGGCCAGATAGGTTGAAATGCGAAGCAATGCGTACTTGAATGGTGAGTTTTGAGTTGATTGTGGTGGGAATGCTGCAGTGTGGAATGTTTTCGTAGATTAATATGCCAAAACAACAGCTTAAGTTGATTTCCCAAGTTGTACATCCATAAACGTGGGTTCCAAGAATGGTGTTTTTGCAACAGAGCCGTAGAAAACCATTTTGGGTTCCTTAAAGAACCTTTCCTTGAGCAGCTCTAAAAAGAACCATTTTTGTTCTTATTGTCAAGAAACATGGAAGGTTCTTCATGGAACCATCAGTTTCAAAAAGAACCTTTTATATTAAATAGAGTAGTTTAATAATGTCTCTTTTCACTGGGCAGTGAATTTGATCTTTGACCTCATCAGCCTCAGTGTCAGCATATAAGATGTATATTCTTATAGTAATGTTATGCAGCGTTTTCTCCCCTGTATATTCCTTCTATCTATTATTTTTCTTACCCTTAAAAGTGCTTCTCTCCCTGCCTGCTGAAATTGCTCATTTGTGGTGTCTTCAGTCACGCAGGAGCCCCTTTACATGCTGCAGTAGGTTAATGATTTAGTGTCTATTGTAATACAGAATGAAGGCCTGGAGTAAAGAGAGAAAGAGAGAGAGGATATAGAAAAAGAGAGGGTAAAGGAATAGGTGTTTACGGGGAATGTGTGGATTAAAAGCCATAATGTTGATGGATTGTTTTAATTTGCTGGCCTGTGACCACAGAGTGGGAGACGCAGATGCTCAGGGACAACATTTCCTCTCACTCCCTCTACTGGCAGGAGACGTCGCTGCAGCTAAAACCCAGTCAAACACCCCAATAATGGGCTCTGTGCATGAGGCTGGAAGCTGCTTAATGCTATAAGATGTTTTACAGTCCTGGAGATGCTTTCATTGTCTGCTTGAAAGGTCGGCTTATAGCTTATAGACCAAGATGTAGTTCTAGACAGTGGTCCTTTTCTGTCCTCAAAAGGTTGGTAACCTACAGTAAATGTATTAAGGTGCTAGGGTTTCATACTGTGGTTTTGAATGTTACTTCATGGGTGTTCTAAACTAAATATTGCGAAATGTAATACTTTGCTATAGTTTTATCACACTTGTCATGTTTGTCAAGTTTAAATCTGTGTGAATAAACTGTAAAATACTAATAAATACTAATAAATGCATAAAAAATGAACAAATAAATTCACATTTTCTTCTAAAAGCACATTTAATGCAAAACTGTATGGGATGTCCATTCTTTATTGAAACAGGCTTTTAGTGTATTTTTCACTAACTTAATAATTATTATTATTATTAATATTCTTGTTATCTTTTATTATAATGTTTTTTATTAATGCTGTCACAAATAATCATCCAAAATAAGTGTTTGTTCACATAATATATGTGAATATATATATATATATATATATAAATACACATAGATGTATATATTTAAGAAAAAAAATAAAAATAAAATATATACTGTGTATATATATATATTTGTATGTTAAATATATTTATATATTATATAAATTAATACATTTAAATACATGTAAATATTTAGTATGTACT
>JAUMHR010000084.1:13263484-13295262 GCA_032361145.1 Enteromius fasciolatus
GCTGCGCCTCCACACTAAGCGATTAGCATGACGCTGCATTAGTGACCCTTTGTGTCCCGTGCGGCGCGAGTGTCACTGAGGGTTTCTGGGAATATGACAGCTCATCTGAGCATCCAGCAGCGCAGTCATGCTCCTAGTCCTTAAAAATAGAGCTACGTTGAGTAAAATGCTGCTCTTTACAATTATCCCTGCTGTGGGCTCATTGCGTGTCATTAGCCTAGCGATGTGCTAATGCCAAAGTGTATTGGAATCAGTTGTCAGTCTCTTGTGTGATTCTCGTGAGGAACAGTGATAACGGAGTTGTTGCCTGTGTAGAGCGTTTCTGTCCAGTCACTTCAGGTTCCATTTTATGCTTAGAAGGTATGTAGACAGAGAAGTGGCTCACTATGAAATGAAAAGGTTGTGTTTCGGGTGCTAGTGCATAGCATTTGATGTGGAGGTTTCTCACTAGCTTTCAAGCTCTGGTAACTTTACCAAGAACAGTTTTTGCCATTTTTTTTGGACCCCATAACAAATACAGACAGAAATTACGAGACTCTCTAGCCCTCTTATTTAATACATTTTAAATAAAAATATTGCCTTCTAAATGTTACATACTGCATCTATCTGGGTTTGATATTTATGACCCTGATGTTTATTCAAGACCCCAATTTAATTATTTAATATACATTTAGCTCCTCTATATAAACTCTCATTCAAAAGTACAAAAAATATAATATAAAAATATAAAATATATAATTAATATTATATTATTAGATTTTATATAATATGTATAATTTTTTTTAATAAAATATTATTTTAATATAATATTATTAATGTGTTCACTCTTACTTTTGATCAATTGAATGTATCAATAAAGGTATAAGTATAAATAAATAAATTGCTATAAATAAAGGTATTGATTTGTTTAAAATAAAATTTTAATAATCCTAATTAAACTTGCAACAGAGTTTAGTGATTTAATATTTTTTAGAACTTTGAACCTTTTTTAGACCTTTAGAGGTCATGAAACATACATTTATTTATTTACAAGCTGTTAATTAATTCATTTTTTTTGCCATGTTGCATTGAATTCCATAGGCTCAAAATCTGGAGGACACAAGCACTCTGTTTAAATGTGCAATATATATATATTTTTTGTGCAAGATAATTTTTCTGCTTTTGTGAGTTTTTTTTTGTCTTATTTGCCTTTCGTCTAATATCATGTACTGTAACAGTCTTTTTTCCCCTTCATTTGCTGCAGGTGGTGTTGAGACACATAGCGCTCTCTTCCTAGACCTTCCTAGATCACCCGCTAAAAACGTCCCATTGTTCTGACTCTCTCTGTACAACTGTTCTCTTAAAGTGTACGCGCATACAAAAGACATGCATACACAATTCATGATTTATGCTGGCAGGAATTTTTGTGCAGTGGGGGATATTCTCGTGTCACCCAACACTTTCCAGTAGAATGGGAACCTGGAGTTTCGCTCTCATTAGCATTCTCTCATCTGTGTATGAGAGAGAGAGAGAGAGAGAGAGAGGAATGAGAGTGAACAAACTTGAATCTAGGTCGTGTAACAATATGCCGCGCTACAGTTTGCCGATGCCCATAGGAGACAGTGTGTCGCTCGTTTTATCTCGTGTGTGTTTTTCTTTTTTTTTGAGAGCGCCAGTGATAGATGCCTGTGATCATGAGTTTCTGCTGTGTATCAGGGCTATCTGTTCATGTGTGTCTGTGAGCATGTGCTTTGAGGATGCTGACAGTGCATACTTGAGGAGGGTGCATGCAAGCAGCGAGTTTGTGAATCATTTTAGTTGGCAGTAAGTGCATTTTTTTAAATGCTGTCCTAAAGTGCTATTTATTTGATTCTCAGTTGTTGGATCTGTAAAGGTCTTGACCTTTGAAATATTGCAACTTCATAAAACCTGGGAACTGTAAAACTGTTTTCCAGGCTTGGCAAAGTTAGTTCTGGAACTTAATTAAGGCTTGGATAGTTTTTTTTAGCTATTCTCTGCTGTAAAATTCCGTAAGCTAGATATTGCTTTTATATGGACTAAAACGTGTTATTTTTCAGCGAGTTGGTGCAATATTCTGAATAATTAATTCCCAACTAGCAAGTTGCATTTGCTAGTAGCTGTTCCTACTTTATTCACTTTTATAAAATGCGATTCACATTCGTCATCGCTGCCTGATGTCACTGAACATTTTATTGCTTCAGTTTGCATGGCATTTTTAAATCAGGGTGTGGAAATAGATAATTTTTTAGTCGTATTGATTAGATTATTTAATGTCAAAACCTCATCTTTGAACTTAATCAGAATATCTTTCTGATCAAGTTGGGGATCGGTTGAGGCACTATTTGCATATAAACGTAGCTATTAAAAAACATTAATTGATTTAAATTTCACTACAAATTGCAATCAGTGGAAATGTACTTTTAAGGCCCATTCACACCAAGCATAATACTATAATGATAGCGATTATCTATATTTGCGTCCAAACCAGCAAATGATATCGTCTGTTGATTATAAGCTCAAGCGTGCCTGCTGCTTTAAATTCTCAATCACGTGATACCAGGATTGATTCCGATTGGTTGTCAATGTTTCTATGATTCATCAGCTAGAAGAAATCGTTCTAAAAATTATTCCCAGTGATATTGTCTCTCTGTCCTTTTCTCATTATAGTTGTGGTGTGGACGTTGCTATTCTTTAACATAGAGAAATATTTTTATCTTTTTCATTATCGTTATCTCGCTTGGTGTGAACGGGCCTTTAGACCATAGTATATATACTCATGGTAAATAGAAGTTTTAGTATATAGCTGTATGAAACCAAACAAGCTGTGTTTACATTTGCATCAAATTTAATATAGCATGTACTCACTGAGGGTATTACTAACAGCTTCTCCCACTACCTTTCCTCTCAATGTTCTTTAGCAGTTCTTTAAAAAACAACAACAAAAACCTAGCTAGCCCACCTCTTGATGATGCTAGCATAGCTGCTTCTAGAAAGTTAGCCTTCCTCTCAGTAATGTTATTTTAACAAAGCTAGCATACTACTAGCATTAGCCTAACACATGTTAATACAACATTGTCCCTTATGTTTATACCAGAGCACAGACATAGCATTGGTTGGACAAATTGTTAGCTAGCAGAGGTTTTTCAAAGAACAACAAGCTCTTTTTGATTTAGACTCCCAATCGGGGACACGTAATGAACAGCTAACAGAAAAGACCTGCGCATCTAATCTATAGAGGTAATTGGAAAGGAAACATGTTCATTCATGTTCAGTCTGTCCTGCGGTTCTCTCTTGTAAATGGAGACGCAGATCCTCTAACGCTAACATCGTTTAACCGTTTCTTCAGGGACGGCTCTTTGTAGTGAAACACGCTTGTTTACGCCCCTCTGGCATTTCACGCTGCATAGAATGTTCTCTCGGGTCCGCAGGATTCCATTTGGCATTGGTCAGCTCTGCGGAATGTCGATGTTGATGATGTTTCGGTGAGAAATATGTGGAAACGGATAAGCATCTTTGAAACGTGCTCTTTTCCTCCGAGGGTCTGTATGGAAGGTTAAGTGTCTCGATGTGCATTGGCATTTACAGTAGACGAGCAACTTAATTGGCAACACACACTTAGTCACCTCCGCGAGTGCAAGCACATAAACATTCTCGAATTTAATTTCAATCCGTCTGTGAAATTTATGAGCTAAATGGAACATTGAATAACCCGCTTCGGATCTGTAGATGAACACTAGTGTCTAGGAATGACTTGCTGGTATTAGTTACGCAGAGATGTATGTTAATGTATAAGCATATTAAATCTTCAGACATCTCCATTGCCTGTGACACTTTTTAATCGAAGGAGCTTATTTTCAAATTTTTCTACTGCAGCATTTTAAAGCCGGTTCACTTTTAATAAAGTACTTTTATCCTTTCATAAACCTTAAAGACTTGAATCGATCCTGTTGTACTGGTTTTTATAAGATGTCATGAACGGTTTTATATGTCTTTGGTCCAACGTAAATAGCCTATGAAATGTGCTCTTATCTAGGTTCATAATTAGTCCTAACTCCCAAAAAGTAGGCAATGCACACTATATAATAATTTCTACCATTTCCATCAGTCTTAGGTCTGGCTGAAGGCAGTGCTTTGCTTCACAGGGATTATTTTGACCTGCTCACCCTGCATCTTGCATCTCTCTCTCTCTAGTTTTCAAGCACCACCAGGTAGTTTTTCCCTGCGGAGGGTGTCCTCAAGTGATCCTCTTCCTCTGAGCTCAAACGCGGTGTTTTCTGTGTGCTCAGGTATGTCAGATTGTCTTGCAGGGGTGAAATTGGGAAAATGCCGCGCTCTCTTTCTTCGCTTTGATGTGTCAAGTACGTTCACATCCTTATGGGAGAGTTTTTGTTTGGCTTTGTCAGTATTATTCCCTCGCTCCATTGTTGCAGATGGCATTTCGGTGACACTCGCTCAGAGCCGCCATTGAGGATTACAGCCCCGTGTCAAACGGCATACATTGTCGCGTTGAGTGTGACCCTTAAAAGTGACACAAGATTTGGGCAAATATTTTGAGAACGGCCTGATTGCACCGTTAGTACGCTAAAAATGTAGCTTGCTATGCTCTGATTGCGACGCTGTCCCATATTTTGGCAGGAATTTTTGTTGAGCTTGCAATCGTGGGGGTGTTCACATTTAGCCGAGCATCTGTTTATGGAAAATAAATTTAGCCTTACATGCGACCATTATTACGCTGTTTTGAACTTTTTCATATGGCAAAAATCTGGCCAACACAGAACACATTACAGTATATTTTTATAGCACACTTTAGACATTCTATTAATTATAAGTAGCTTTACGACTACATGTCAGCTAAGTCTCAGAAGGTAGGTTTAGGGTTAGTAGAATATACATGTTTCTTATAGTATGTTGTATGTAACATCAAAATGTTAATAGTTATTAAACACAGTCTACTAATACTCTAATGACTGGTAGTTGCAAAGTTACTTACTGTTAATATACTATATATATAAATATATATAAACACTTTTTTGCTGCTTTGACTTTTGTGTCAAATGTATTGAATGTCTTCTAATTTTTACTATTAGATTGAGTCAGACTTACATTGAAATAATTAAGACATCAGTCGATGATTAAGTAAAATGCAATGCTGTTATAATATGATGCATGTAATTAACAATAAATTGATACTTTTAACAATATGCTCTTCTCTGCGGTTCTATTTCTAGCTAAGTAATGAGCTACAGAAATTAAATGACTCATCTGAGGGAAATAAAATGTCAGGTGACATGTACTAACAGTTATTGTTTGAATTTCATAATTAAAATGACATAATTTGACAGCTGAGACTTCGTTAAAATAACTGCAGTTGAATTTTTGATCTCATTGTGACTTTTAGCTCAAAATTGGAAGTGCGTCAGATATAAAAGAGTCGTGCTCATATGAGCCATGTAGGTTTAAATACGGAAACGATTCCTGATTTTCCTGAATTTTGAGAAAGATGCCTTAAGAGAACTTTCGCAGGTGATAACTTAAGTCGTGAGTTGATGAATTTGTGCCATTTGCATTCACAAATGAGCTGTTTGGATCCCTATTTAGCATTTGGCGATGTTGTATAGGCAGGCGCGATGTGTAGTTAAAGAAATCGTCGCCGGAGGCTTCCCTAATGACTATTGGTATTGCAATGTTGTGCTGAGCTCCATAGCATCCCATTTATTCGATATTTTTGTCCGTAGCTCGCTCTTGTCAGAGGTTTGAGTGCATGAGAAGTGGCCTGGCAGTTCCAGCGTGCAGTTTGTGACAAATGGAGATGACTTAGGAGTTGCTTTCATACTCACTGCAGGGCAAACTCCCATTTTTTCCACCTAGTTTTAAGCGCGCAGTCTGTCTTGCTTGACTGCCGGTGTGCGTCTGTTGTGTCAAGAGGACCTGAAGGGGGGAGGGGGGTGTCTGAGAGAGGAAGATAGAGCGCGGGAGAGAGCGGATGGCGGAAAAACGACAAGTTGGAAAATAGAAATGAAATTCCTCGCAATGCTCCGAGGAGCCTTCGAACCCGGGGCCAAATCAGATATTGCAAGGGAAGTGGAACGGGCTCGAATGAGCTTGAGCTGCTATCTGTTGCACAAACTGTCATAATGAAACGTTTACGGCTGGGGTTAGAAAATAGGAGCTTTGAGGCCACCGTCTAGAGACCTCTATGATTAGCCCGTTCTCCCTTCGCCCCGCTTTCTGAGCCTGCCTAGTTCCCAATGCCCACGAGGTGCACTTGTTTTCCCCGTAAAACCCATCTGGGCCGATGAGTATATTTTGTCTGTGCCGCATAACAGAGTTGTCCCTCGGTGAAGACTACGAGTCTCTCCGTGGCTTTCAGGGTTTTGACCTGCTTCCTCCAGTACACAAGTTGTTTTTTCATCTCCAGGATGAGGATTAGCATAGCGGGGCAGTTGAGCTGTCTTTAATTAGCATGTCTACAGTAAGTCCTGCTCTGTTGAAGCATCTGGTGGGTACAAATGGTTTAGTTAGTACATAAAATTAGAACTTAATATATCTGTCTGTCTATCTTTCTATGTGTGTATCTGTCTGTCTGTCTATCTATCTAGCTAGCTATCTATCTATCTAGCTCTAGCTATCTATCTATGTATCGCACTTGTTATATTAAAATTCAATGAACAACACTAAGACTAAGACTAGGAACCACAGTCAGTAGTTTAGGCATCATAACATTAATATAAAATAAAAATTACCATGTGCAATTACTTATCAACCAACGCTCGATAATGATATGGTGCTGATAAATTGTGCATACCTAGGCCAAATATAACCTACAAACCTATAGCCTATATCTACCTATAGCTAAAAAATTCATTTTTTCATCTTGTTATCTGCAGTGCTGAATCTGTTCACCACCATCATTGCATAAGCCATATCCGCATGTCCCAGGAGTGCTCCTCGAGTCTCTTCCTTCAGGCTCTGCTGGGTTCTTCTCAGGGGAACGAGCCAGGACGGACAGTGGTGGCAGCGTGTTGGACCAGCGCAGGCCCAGCGTGGGCCTTCCGTCTCATTAATTAGCCAGTGATTGTGCTCAATCAGATGCAGATCTTTACTTCAAGGGCTGCATATCAAAGGCAGGAATCTGGCGGCTGGTTTATTATTCACAGGGAGACCTAGTTATGTCAAGAGCATGCGAGTGGAGCTTGTAGCAGCGGCGGGGGTGAGTGGCGGAGGAGATGCTGTACCCATGGAGAGCCTGAAAGATTAAAAAGGGTGGAGGCTGAGACATGCATGCCGCTCTCCGGGGACCGAGCACAGACTCCCCTTCTTCCTTTATTATTTCCCCCTCTTCCCTCACTCGCTCCGTCTTTCCCCCTTATCATTTAGTCACCGCGATCCCGCACACGACAACACAAAGACTGAACAGATGCGACATTGATCTTCAGCGTCTCCAGCTGGATTATACCCCTGGTTTATTCAAGCCATTCAGGCATGCAAAGATCCAACCCTGCTCCTGATTCCTTGTCTTATTAATGATAAAACTCACCGGGGAGTGGGCATTGGGTCCCCGGGAGCTGCGCAGTGGCGTGCCATCATCATGCCCACTGGGACTGTCTGTCCACGGCTGCTTTTTGGCCGGCGTCCTATAACAAGAGCAGCAGCATGGCACAGAAAGATGATTAATTTCACAGAGTAATCTGTCACGCTGATCAAGCCCAATGAGTTTGTGTGTACCAGGTTCTGTTCTTGCCGTCAAGACGCAGACTGTGAAGTCAGCAGGTGCCATGGGAAGTCTTGGATGCCCTCCAGAAAAGGGTCAAAGAGGCTGGAGATGCTCGCACTAAGCGACTTTTCCTGCAAAACCGTGATTCTCAAGGCCTTTGGAAATTACAGTAATATTGTACTGGATGTAGCAGGGTTGTGCAAAATTCAATATTGTAGAATTGATTTACTTTTCGTAAGTGGGCTTTTAAGGTATGTATCTATATAGATATATTTAATGCTCAAAGAGCTAATTTTCATAAGTGTGCTTTTAAGGTACGTATATATATATATATATAGGCCTATATTGATAGATATTGTTCAATATATATAATGCTCAA
Organism: Enteromius fasciolatus; assembly: GCA_032361145.1. NCBI lineage: Eukaryota > Metazoa > Chordata > Actinopteri > Cypriniformes > Cyprinidae > Enteromius > Enteromius fasciolatus. Next base: position 13,271,578 of record JAUMHR010000084.1, read on the forward strand.
GTTCAAAGCTGTCCTAAGACAAGAACTCTATCTATCTCTATAATTATGAAAATTATAGTCATGCTGTATTTTAAGGCCTAATTTTCACTATTAACTATTAACTATGGCTTTTTCCTTAAACTGATTTGCTGCTTATTATTTGATAATAAGCTAGATGTTAAGATTAAGAGGGCTGAGAACCTAACCTTGAGGAACACCCTGTCAGTGGAAGATTGGCAGGTTTATACCCTTGTAAGGTGACACATTTGTCATGGTCAAACATGGCAAACTGTGTCAGATGCAGAACTGAGATGGAGAAGAATCAGGATGTTCACTGATCCTGAATCCATGGACAAAAGAATGTTGTTAATAACACATGAAAAAGGACTGTTTCAGTGCTGTGAGTTGGGGCGAAATCCTATCTGAAAAGGTTCAAAATTGATTGCAATTGTGAAAGAGCGGAGACCCAGGGTATCAGATGTCGAAGAAGAGATGGATAGGAATGGATCAGTGAGACAGGATCACAAAAAATAAGCCAGTGAACAGAGTGAACTGCAGTTCTGTATCACATGTACCTAAATTCGAATTTTGAATTGAACTTGATCTAAAAAATGCATTTTCAGTTCAGTTCTGAATAGTGCACAAATGCTGGTACAGAGGGCAATGTGGACATAAGGCACACCAAATGTAATCTGTAAACTGGCTAAGGACTCTTGCAAAATGCATCCAAATGTGTTCTGAAACTGTATTTTTATCTTATGCTTTTTATAAAAGAGCTTTAATGATTTTTCATTAGCAATATATTAGCTTCATTTTCTCTGAACGCCCAGTTGAGGATGATGCGCAAACGCTGAGGTCAAACTCCAGCAGCAGCAAAAAGCATTCATGGAATAGCCAGCATGCTTCCAATCCTGCATCCTTTATTGATCATACTCCAGCGCGTTGATGTCAAGACACGAAACGTCCGAGAGCGACCTCATGGTCTGCACATTATCCGTGGCTGAGAGGGCACTAATGAAATTGGATTCAGGCTCATCTGGAAAGTGCCCTCCTGTTTGATTTAATTAGCCAAATGTCTCCGCTCCCCATCCAAGCTGGAGTAAAATGATTTTCAACAACGGAGAGTAGAGAAACGCCTGGGTTTTGTGACAAAACTCCTGTCAATCATTCACTCCACCAAAGCTCTGAGTGTTTTTCAGTGTACACTGAAATTCCTAGCGGGCCGTGAGGGACAACTTTCTTTTTCTTTCCTTTTTCCCATCTGAAGGCTTATATAAGAGACAGCCACTAGCTCTTTAATGTCTAGGACAGTTTATCGTTGCACCGACTGTTGACCTCATCAATGTCGCAGGGTCACATACAAATTCAGATGTGCTTTGGCGGAGACGTTGACGAGATTGAAAAGGCCAGACCTGTTTTAATTTGCTCTGAAGCCGTCAGTGGTGACCCTTCAATGAACCCTAGTCCACCTTAATTATTGTTCATCCATAGACCAGCATTAAGGAAGACTGCAGGGCTCTGTTTCTTAATTTATAGGTTCCTATTTTAGGTTATTACCCAATGCGCTCATTATGTGCAGTCTGCAGCAAGAGGCTAGACACGGTTGCTTCTGTCCTGAAATGATTTTGTCATGACTTACTGTAATGGGACCATAAACACAAGAAGATAATGTAAGTAGCAATCATGGAACATATTCATCTAATGAGACGGTGCAAATTCAATATTTGTTTTGGTATGAATGATTTGAGTGCGGCACATAGAAAAGTCGTCCCCAAGGACGTTTGGTCGTTTTTGGTTAAAAGGTGAAGTGAAGGGTTTTTTTGGGGGGGTTTTTACGCTACAAAATACTGGACTCTGTATTGAATTAAATTGCCTAATTTAAATATGTATTGAAATATGTGATACTTTTAATGTTGTCACAAATATAGCCATTGTTGCTGATATGGCAGTCAAACAAATAAACAAACAAACAGACAAAAAAAATGCATATATACATAACCAAAGTGCTCTGCAAAAAAAAAAAAACAATTGTAAACACTTTTCACTGAATTGGAAGTTACACATTGAATAAGGTAAAGATACTTCAATAGTATTTCAATGTAAAACATAATAATAAATCATATTTCAGAGTCCTGTGACCCAGGAAGTGTTTGAACGTTGTATCTAAAGCAGTAACCCTCCAGTCTATGGTGTATTGGGATTCAGCTGCAGTCAGTGGAGAATTGCATTTGTTTTTGTTTTTTCACCTTCCAATTTCCATCTCTCCTGACACCTTTATTGAGGCAGCGTGAGACAGAGTTCTCTAGCTCTTGCTGCTGCTTCCTGTTAAGCGAAAGATGGGCCATCTGCCAAGAATCTGCAATTTGAAGAGTCATTGCACAATTACGTCAATCTGCACAACTCTGAAAAAGGGCGGGGAAATGCAGATGGCAACTCTTGCTCACCCTTGAAGAACAATTCTATATGTTTATTCCATTTAATCAGTTTCATGTGGCAGAAAAACTTGCAGGGGAGTTGCATTGTCCTGCTCCTCCACATATTAAGTGGGCTCAGGATTTGCAATAAACCAAAGCATAGCAGTGGACAGTATTTTTAAATTAGTATTCCTGCTCCATGCAGCTAAAGCATCTCCCTCCTGAAGTGCGTTCTCCTGCACGGACACAAGGGAAGATCCTTTCTCTCTGTCTTCCAGCTCGCGTCCCACTGCAGGAACTTCAGCGTTACTTGGCTAGAGTTCCAGAAGCATTGGCTGAGGGAGAGGATGCGCTGTCCTTGAGCTGTTATCTGCCACTACTTCATAATGAACCACGTCCCGTGGGAGTAATGCTCAATGAAGTGATGGAGGGGGAGACGGACAACAGACTCCAACTCCCAGAGTGCTTTGTTGTTTTTTGAGACTCCATCATACACTGAGCAACAATATAAAAGGTTACTATAATTGTGGAATGCACTGAATTAAAATCGCATAAAAAGCCTGATGCTGGAAAGTTGGGAATGTAATTCTAAAAAAAAACGTAATGTTGTGTCAAAAGCCTAAAGGTGGAAATAAAAAAAATAAAAATGTAATTCTAAAAAGCATAACTCAAAGTTGTGTAAAAGCCATGAAGCTGAAAAATAAAAATAAAAATATAAATAATAATATATATTTCAGTTGTATTATATTATACTTATATTTTTGAGTTAATTTTATTTAGGTGCTTATTCATTCCACCAAGTTTAAATATGATTATTAAAATAAAAATGTTTGTTTTTCACTACGAAACATGCAATTTTTAATTTTATTTTATTTGTATCATTTAATACTTTCTTTTTATTCTAACGCCAACAATATAGTACTTTTAAATATGATTTGAATTAACAAATAAATAAAAATTAATTGGTTCATGACATGACAGAAAAGTCAAACTGTCCCAGTGTATGAAATATCTTATTATTTTTATTATTTAGTCTGATTCATGCATTACGAAATTTTCTTCTTCGTTTGCACTTACTAATAAATAAATAAATTAAAAATAAATATTCAATTCTATTCTAAAGATCCTCCCCTCAAAATCAGTACAGAACATGTGGAAAAGTCCACCAATTCTGTCCATCCCAGTCGTGGCTTTTTTTTTTTCTCTATAGAAATGTTGTTCTATAAATATGCGAGTTTACATGAGGTCATATCGTGTAACTTTAGGTTTTAGTTAAAGACAAGAAGTGCTGATTAAGTTGTGTCTATTTTCAGATGTTTGTAGGTGTAATTTTAGTCCTCATGAACCAGCTGCAGGGTTTGACCCAAATAGGCCACACTGTCGACTCCCAGGTGTGGGCAGCTAAAACTTCCAGCAACTCTTTGGCTGTGTGATGTGGACCTTTTTGAATCAAAGCGAAGTGCTTTAGCAGCTTTTGTGTTTTTGTAAGTGGGTCGTCTGGTGCTCTGGTATACTCGTGTGCTTCGGGCGCTCTCTTCATTAGAGATGGGGTGGTGTCAGAGGGCCCAGGTAATGCGCTCCCACGGCACTCGCGAAGGGGACGGTCATTAATCAGCAGGACACGGCACCGGAGCCGAGCACATCATTAGGCCATGAAACACCACGGGATGCGGGGGTCACGCTCTCCTGACCCTGCATCAATAAGGCCGGTGAGGAGGGTATGACTCTAGGTGATGCTCGGGTGGGCCAAACAGAGGAAGGAAGCAGAAAAAAAGAGGCTGTGTGGTTATTATTGACCAAGATCCATTTGTTTACCATCGGTCGAGGCCACAATTACTCCCCTTTAAGCATCAATGTGAGTTAAATGACTGTATTATGTAGGTAGACACCAAACCAAAAAAACATTCCATTATAAACCTATGTTTCATGCTATGCTGCAGAAAGTGATCAGACAATCTGGACAATATTTGAAGGGTATTAAATGTCTGTCTTCTTTGTTTCTTTCAGATCTTGGTGAACTCCATTACCCAGCCTGCACTGCTGTATGAGAACGTGGTGGTGAGCGAAGGGAACCCAATTTCGAGGGACATGCTGTTCAGCCCTGACCATCAATACATCTACACGCTCACAGATAAAGAGGTAAGACTTCAGGGAGTGTGCTGTATGACATTGATGGCCCACGGCTTTTATTTGGCCGGAATGTTCTGAGGAGCCCGACGGACAAACAGTGTGGTTTGGTCACACACCGAGTCCCCAAAGACGCCAAACATAGAAGGCGGCACAAATATACAGAATGAAGGTACAAGTGAAAAGATTTCCCCCCAAAAATATGGTTGAAGTGGCAAGAATGGAAGTATGACATTTTAGCTTCTTCATAGTAGCTATTGTTTGCTTGCTTTTTTTTTTTTTTTTTTTCGTTTATGCATTTGCCAGCACTTTTTTCTTAAGTGGGTTATTGGGCTTTTTAGTGTTCACATTTTATCATTCATGATAAAATTATTCATGGCTTTGGAGTTGCAAGCACCATTCCGTACTGTTTGTATTACTGAGATAATGGGCACTTGTTTGCAACCTTTCCTTTGCCTCTTGTCTAAGTTATCCTTTTCAAGTTTTATTTGAAAATACATTTGTATTTTATTTTAGAAAAAAAAAAGTTTTTTGTTTTTTTTCATTTAACCATTTTGTCTAAAAATGAAGCCTAATTTAAAGCTTTTTTATGATAATAAATAATATTATTATTTTTACTTACAACATAATTGAATTAAGCAAATCACACGCACATTGTGATAACAGACTTTTTTGGGTTATTAATCAAATGAATCAATTTGACAGCACTAAATAATAATAATAATAATAATTTTGCTTTTCTACAGTGGATATCTTGCCCATTTCCTCTCTCTTTTCTTGTGAACAAGTTGACTTCTTTTTTTTTTGGTCAATAAATCAAACATTTAAACATGTCTTTATTAAAACATTTTTTTACCTAAACTGATGAGAAACAAACTTTTGACTGATATATAATACCTGGGTTGGACTTCACTTTTGTGAATGTTCGAATATTAAAAATGCTGCTCTATTATTATAAAGAGAAGGTGTTCAGGATGTGTGTTATTCAGTGTGCTGTTTCTTTATTCTGCACAGATGCACATGGTGAATTAGACTGTGTGTGTGTGTGTGTGTTCATGTGTGAGCACGTGTGAAAAAGAGAGACCCGGAACGTCTCCTGATTGTCTGCATGTGATATTCGACACTGTGTCAGCCCCTTCCCACTTTTCCACACACATACACACAAGCAGCGGCGCCTCTGGTAATTCACCACTTATCAGAGAAAATTGAGGAAGGGCTTCTCTGATCTTTTCTGATGGAAAAGAAAGCGTCCAAACCCGCGTCACCCCACCATCCCCCTTTTTCACTCAGACCCAGGGCTGGAGAAAACTCCCTCTCCTCTTTTTCTCCTTCCGTCTTACTCCTTCCTTTGTTTTCCTCTCGCCTTTTTCTTTGTGCTTTCATGTTCTCCTCACTAAGGGCTGATTGGAGTGCTTCCTGTCTTCCTCTCATTAAAGGGCATTTCCTTCATCACCGTAACCCCATTCACTCTCCGCTAGCCCACACTGCCTCTGATTAAAGCCCCAGGCTCAAAAAAACACCTTAAACCGCGATCAAATCTGAACCTGGATCTTTTATTCTGCCGTTTAATGTCAGAGATTAAGAGGAAATACATGTGACAGAATCACTGCAAACATTTGAATAATTTAACATGTTATTTTCAGATGTTCCTGCTGAGAAAAATGCATAGGAGAGCTTTTAGAGTAGAAATAGTGAGACATCCTCATTGAAGTTCTCACTGAAGCAATGTTAGATGCCTTTTTGGCCATGGTTTGCCCCATTACCTTTAGGTATTCATGATAAAGCAGGAGAGAGAAGAACGTAATCATAATGGCAGTGTTGTGCATTATGAAGATAACTGATGGCATTATAAAGCTATTCTTAATTGTCTTGAGGAATCACTGAAAGTCTGTCGTTATTATGTTTGAATGAGTTTTCACCCCAAAAAATGAGAAGAAAAAATAAGACATTTCACTATATTTTTATAAAATGTATTTATTTATTGAAAATTTTAGTAAAAAAATAATTAATAAAAAACATTATTGTGGGATTTTCATTAACACAATGCAATAAAAAACTTTATTAATTGTGTGAAAATAATTATTTTAATACTTAAAATATATTTGATTGCATACTATATATATATATATAGAGAGAGAGAGAGAGAGAGAAAATCTCCATTTTACATGTTATAATAATATTATCATATTTTGTCATAAGTAATTAAAGCTACAGTTAAAATATTGTAATACTTACCTATTCATGGCTACACCTTTACAAAGTCTAATGCATTATGTATGGATTGCGCTATGCTCTTTAAAGCTGGCCTCATGAATAGATAAGTATTATAATGTATTATAACTGCTTTCAGTTATTTACAAGAACATGCAACTTATTCTAAGGCTATTATAGATGCATTAAGAATGCATTATCAATACATTATGTATACAGGCTTCATTGCAAGTGTTACTCAATATTCATTTCCCAATAATTGATTTTTGAAGAACAAGATCCCTCTAGCTCAAGTGGCACATAGAAGAGTTCAAATGTACACCAGAGGTAAACAGACAATGAGAAAAACTTCCAGTCGTATGAGAGCTGACCTCAAACTGCTCTGTAATTTACAAACCAAGCCCAACCTCTGACCTTTAACCTCACTGGGACTCTTTCACAGATTTGTGTACTGTGGAGTACAGCTGTTCACAGACTTTTGTAGGAAAGATTTAGACTTAAGGAATTTTGAATTAAGGAGCTATACAGGCGATTGTTAGACGATTTTGTATCTCCTTTGCATTTATTTACTTTAATGTTTCCCAGTACACACACACACACACACACATCTACCTACCTACAGTAGACGTACATAAACATGTTAGCTGCTTTAACACTGGGATCCATCAGCGCTTGGCAATAATTGTTTTTAATGTGTCCACGTCTTCAGCTGGAAAATGTTCTGTAATTGGTATAGATGGTTTCTGTATGAGTGCCTCAGATACGGGCGGTTCGTAGATTGCATGTTGAGAGGCCGGGTTTGATAACCCTTCAACACATTAACTTAGCGCGAGGAGCGTTAGGCTAACGTTCTTTAAATGGAGCCGCGTGTATTCACTCTGCGCTCGGACTGATATTGATTTAAGTGCAGCTGTAAATGGCTTTGTTGGGAAAGAAGGTTTTATGGAGGAAGAATATTTGAACTATTACACAAACGAGGGGGAGGAAGTGCTTTTCTCACAGGAAGTTGTGTACATAGCACTAGCGGTGGCCACACAGAGCGATGAACCGTCTCTCTGGAGGTTGAGAGGCATTGTAATGGAGATGAGAGCGGTGTTGCTGTGGTCAGCGTGCGGCTGAGAATGGAAAACCCTGAAGGTCAGATCATAGCCATGCATGGAAGGGAAGCAGACAGACAGACTTTGATTTCTTTTGTTTAATTATTTTCTTAAATGATCCTGGTCTTTTTATGCATAGTTTCAGTGCATGTTAGTTTAAAGACAACCATGTTTAATTTAGGGGTTACTCCCTTTCTGAAGTAACTTTCTGTTGATGTAAGCAGTTTTTGGTGATGCTAGACACTTTTTTGCAGTTGAAAAGGCTTTGTGAGTGGCATTTAAATTATAGTTAACATTATAATTATGTTAAATCTATATATATATATATATATATATACATACATATTATATTTTAGTAATTGAAATAAAAAAAAACTAAAATTGCTAAACAATAAAAGTAGTATATATTAAAATTAACAAAAATTCAAACTGAAATTAAAAGTAAATTACAACTATATAGACATATTTTTAGATATTAATAATAATAACAAAAATGCATACAGTTATTAAAACAATAATTCAATCCAAAAATAAAAAAATGCAGATATTCAACAAGAAATTAGAAATGTTTAACAGTTTGCTGTTTAGTATTGTAGGTTGCGGACAAACTTGGAGTGGCGAGGATGTGCGGAGCCTCAGAAATTTGATCTGATGACCATATCGAGTCGCGCCTTTTTAACTCGCAAGAACTCCTTCCGACCAATTGAAAAGCAGTTTAGGGAATACAGTGAAAGACTCATCTGGCCAAGTAAAGCGGATGTTGTCACATGATTGCATCTTGATTAGTTTCAGCTGGTCTGGACCAGATCAAACAGTGTGGTGTGAAAAGGAAACAAAGCGGCTGCAAAAAGCTACAATGTATAATTTTTTTACTTTAATCCGGACCTAATGAACCGAACTACAGGTGTGAAAGCATCCTAAATCTGCTTAAGCTATATCTAAAGGCTATTTTTGCCTATAGTGCTAGTAATGCAAATTTTGTTATCAGAATAGTATGTGCACTACCCAGTGACCTTTTGTAAGCATCTACTTTGTATACACAGGTTGCACATGAGCATGGACATCATTTTGCACTAATCAGTTGTTCCACAAGGTGGCAGCCCATGTGTCGACCACCTGCATAAATTTGATATTTTATATATATATACAGTATATATATATATATATACATAAATCAATTGGTTTGGAAATAGTTAAGCTCTAAAGTAGCAATACATGCTGGTTTACTGGATTCAGATGATCTCCCGGTCTGGTCGGCTAGCTAATTTTTTATCAGATACCAGCTACAACAGGTGCAAAACAGATACCGATCATCTGACCGGTTTAAACAGGTTTTATCAACAGGCTTTTATTCCTTAAGTAATCAATATCATAGTCTAGTTTTTGCAATTTATTTAAAGCATTCTGGATGAAAACAACCACCGTGCATTGTTTCCCACATAATGCATTTTGTCACCCAGACATACCTTATGTTACGCAATCTAAAATGTGTCACGATTACCATTTTGATTACCATCTTAAAGCGCAAGTGTGTTGAAATGCGTGCTGGTTGATTGTGTCCACCTGCAGTGCTTCGTCGTGCAGGTACGGACGGACAGGATGAGCTGAATGAGTTTCACTGGCGGCTTTCTCTCCATCTGAAGCCGCTGCACACCAACACCCAGAGGACCAAGAGAAAGAGAGAAGTGGAAATTAATTGGTTTGAAGCAATTTGTTCTGTCTTCTTTCCTTCATCTATCTTTTTTCTTTTCTTTCTCCCCTCTCTTTTAAATGGTCCTCCTCCTTTGGAGGAAGGAGTCAATGGGAGAGGTGCCCCAGGGGTCATTTTCTTTCAAATAGCGAGTCCTCTCTCTCCCTCTCGCTCCGTCTCGTTGAGATATTGCAGACTCTTTGAGAACTGACAGCGGTCGTGGGAGATAGATTGTGATTGGATCACTCCGGCTTCCTTGCAGCCATCTTTCATTAATTTTTCTCTCCCCACGTTCACTTTTTTCCCAGTTTATCGTAATCAGAGGCATCTCGCCATCTCTCTTGTCAACAGCACCGGCTAACAAGCCTCCGTCGACGTCCCTCTAGCCTGAGTCACACATTTTTTCTCCAGGTTTTATTATGTTTGAGGAGGTGGACGGCCGGCGACCGGCGTTCTCTCGTGAAAGACTGAGATGTTATTGTTCCCCTTTGAATCTAGCGAGCAGAAATTTTGAAGACAATCCGTAAACACAATCACACCGTAATCCGGCGTTCCGATCCGCCCCACATTTTAATATGTTGGCTTCCGTACCTCAGGCTTACAGAGATATCACACCGCATTAGAGAAGAGACCAGGACCCTAATGTTCAGTGATATTGCTGTTTCTTTCCACCGTTTCTTGCTGATCTTGGGGAAGATGCGTTGTATGTCATCCACGTCTGTCTCCCCTTCTGCTCCCTACGTTTTTTTTTTTTTTTGCTTTCTCCATTTGTATCTCTTCATTGGATAATAGAAACGGCAGGCGGAGGCGCATGTTGTGCCTCAAACATCAAAAACTCCATTTCGTTGGGTTGACAGAACAATTTTCCATTTCCCATATTCACACCCACTTAATTAAAAGTTGCTGATAGCCCCGGCATCTCTCTCCACCGCTCTGGGGTCTCCGGGAAGACATAAAGCTGTCCCGTACTAAGCGAGAAGAAACTTCGATTAGCGTTAGCTTGATTTAAACAGCGCTCGCTGCCGTTCGGACGATAAAGTTTACAACGTTTATCTGAGGCTGGGAGGAATTTCTGAAAAAAAGTCCATCAATGGATTTGTCAGTTTGGTATATTGCTTGTGTAGTTTGGGGAGATATTGTTTATGCTTTCCGGGTGACTCATGAAACCTGTCAAGAACTTGTCCGGCTCGTATTTTACATCAAATTGAAAAGAAAGGAATGTGGAATTATATTTGCCTTCAAGAAAATGAATTGGTTTGCTTTTTTGTTCGATGTGTGACTTTTATAATGAAGTGCTTTCGGCCACAAAAATCTCATTATACTGTAATCTCAGTATAATCTGGTTTCAACAAAAAACCTAATTTTCATTACTATAGTGCAGAAGAATATAAATTGTAATTACTACAATATATAAGATTGATTGATTTTAATTATTTATTTAATGATACATCCAGTCTAAACCAGTATAAACTACTTTTTTGAGGCTTTTTGATATTTCCTTCCAAAAATAATAATTCAATATTATTTACATTCATGCATGATTTTTATGAATATAATTTAATTTGTAAACATATTTTAGTATATTTTAGATTATATTTGTTTGAAATACACGTTTCGGCATGAAATACGATTTGGACTTCTCTGTTTCTATGAGATTGCCTCCTTCACCCAGCTTTCAACAGCGGCGCTTGGCTCCATCATCAAGTATAATGCCCAGTGTGTGTCCGCTGTGGGAGCGTATGTGGGTTTGAAAGCATGTGTGTATATTTGTACATGCGTTTCACTCCCTCAGTTCGAAGCGTTTGATCATAGCGACAGTGCTTGTATTGTTTCCTCACATAGCTGCACCTCGTGGCCTTTGTGTAACACAGTACAGTAAGGAAACTCTACACGGCTCTCTCGCTCTCTGAAGGTCAGTGTTCTTCTGTACTGCTCTATCACAGAGCTGAGAGGAAGTATCAGCTGGCAGTAATCTGATTTGTGTGGCGGACGTCTTAATATAGGCAACGTGACAAGACGGAAGGAGAAACTGCCAGCTCTTCAGATCATTGTGTGTGTGTGTGTTGAGGCAGTTCTGAATGTATATAAGCCAAGCGTAAGTTTAGACTGAATTTAATAACATTTTAATGTGAAATTTTGGGCATAAATGCTTGAAATTAATTCTCATGTATTAAATTATATGTATTTAAAGCCCTTAAGCCATAAATATGAAAATTAATAATATATAAGTAGACAGAAAGCCATAGAAAATTATAGATTTTGTGAAAATTAAATGCATATTAATAAACTAAGCTCAATGACATTGAACTGAATATTTTTTTCTACTTTATAAATTCTGTATATGAATATAGATACATTTTTTATATAATGTTAATATTGATTTTTTTTTCACATACATTTTTATTACATTTTCACACATTACAAATATTTCAAATTATATTCTAGATCATATATCAAATATGTATTTATCTACGTATTTTCTCATTGGCCTAGGGAAGTGGTGGAACAGCCATAAAAATTGGTCATGTGCCTTTTTGAACTTATGGAAGACTTTTGTAAACTGTGGAAAATTGTAACGTGTATGTGTGCTAAAATGTTGACTGGTAGAGTAAACACAACCACACTTCCTGCAATTAAAACCACATCACAGTTCACCTAACAGCTGGACAAAGCCATTTAAGGCTCTTAATTTTCTCTCTTTTGTATTTTGTCCCCTCTGCTAGCCTTTTTTCCCCCATTCCATCATTTTACAACACCCAATTTGTTCTTTTTTTCCCTTCTCACCATGATTTTACTGAGGAGATCATCCAGACGTGACATAGTGACCAAGTGAACCATTCCAGAGCCCGGATGTTGCCATGGTGATATCCATAAGCCATGCATGTTGCACACACACACACAAATCCTTGAATGTGTGCTGGTATTGATAAAGCAGGAGGTGTATTGAGCTCGTAGCTGGAGACTCTACCAACATGTAGCAGTGAGCGTTCGCGTTCAATAACACTCTGCCCCGTGAAGGCCATTTCTCCTCGCATATTTACCCTGTGAGAAACAAGGCAGGAATTTCTAGCGTTTGACAGACTTTTATTGGAGGTAAAATAAAGAGCTGAATAAGACGGGGAAATTAAGTGACTAAAATACCAAACATTAATTATGTTTTATTATTTGTTTATCACATTAACAAGCAGTTGCTTTATATAACCCAGGCACAAGCTACCATTTAAAACTAATTATAGAGTAATTTAGGTATGGAACCAAAATTGATCTTAAACTATGAGCTGTGTCTAAGTCGGTGACAAATTTGATGGCAGGTCTTTAGCGGCAGTGACGTACGGTTCGTTCAGAGGGGGCGGAGTCTGAATGTCAGCACACTGTGCTAATTAGACAGACTGTTGATTATACTGTCGAGTCAGTGCCTTGGAAAGAATTTCTGAGGTAATAAAGCAGTTCTTTTGATGGTCTTTTGCCACTTTATTAATGAGAACAGTAGAAAGAGAGAACAGAAAGTCGCCGGAGAAATAAATGGACCGATTGGAACCTACTGTATATATCCCAGTTTCTCAAATTAACATCCTGCTTTATAAATACTAGCTATTTATGCCATGGCTCAGGGAAAATTAGGAAAGTCATCTATAGATTAAAATATAATGATTCAAATAATAATAAACAATAATAAAAATTGCAGTACAAACATTAATCTTTATTTAAAAGGATTCTTTTTATGATGCTATTTGCAAATTTAGACTTTAAAACAAATTTAGACTTTAAAACATATGATATGGTATGATATATTATATATTCGCTTTTTAAAATCAGCAGAAAGTGAAAATTATTATATTTATTATTATAATTGTAAGCCTATTCTTTCTATTCATTTTTTTTATTTTTTTTATGAAAGTTTTTTAAGGATGCATTAAAGTTAATGCAAAAAGCGCTAGCCTATATAAATGCTTCATTCATTCGTATAAATATAGGTCTAACTGTAGGATGTTTATATTTACTTTAATTATCTTAAAGAAAACTTGCACAATGCCCTCAGTGCAATAGTGCAAGGTTACTCTATTCATGGAAACATGCTATTAAAGACTCTTAAAGCATAATGTTATAAAGAACATTCTCCCCCTTCAATAGCTTAATACAATAATTGCACACATGGTTTATGTGTGCAACAAAATAAGCATTCGCAGTCATTTTATCTGGTGAATGGCAACAACAAAAATAAATAAAAGCAAACAGAAAATACAGTTAAAGAGAGCTAAAACAAATATAACAACCTGCCGACAAACGATGACCTTGCCATATTATTGCATTTCAGTTGATTTGCAGTCACAGGTGTGAATATTTAGACTTAGCTTTACACAATAACTAGCAGTTCAGATCTGGTGTTACAGGTGTGTTTCGTCAGTTATTCGGTCACAGATGTTGCGTCCCAGGATGCCGTTTATCATCAAGTGTTCGGGATGACCCCATCACCTTGACTCAGATTAACCATGGACATATACCCCACAGGACTTTTGCGGTTTGATGACGATACATAATTTATGTTTGGCAGGGGAGGCATCTTTAAGAAATGGAACCTATATGAGCCAGAGCTTTACTTCTTGCAGCTGGGCTTAATGTGGCTCTGGAGCAACAAGTACTGTCACCGTGTACCAAGAGACGACCTGCAAATGGTTTTGGCTGCATGCTATCTCTCTCTTTCTCTCATTCTCTTTATTTATTTTTTTTCATCCATCCTCTCCCTCTAGGCTGTGTCTGGCTTCTTGGCCATGATCTATGGTTTCATCTGCCATTTCTTCTTTTGTGCGTGGCCAAATGGAAGATAGATGAACAGGGAAGGCTTAGAAGGGGGCGTCAAAAGAAAGAAAAGGCCTCCTAGTCTAGAAAGTTTGCTCTTTCTAAATTAGGCGGTGTCATTTTTGGTTGGGGTGGAGTGGGGGGCAAAAGAATGACCTATTCATTTGCCATGTGTGTTCACGGAAAATGTGTGCTCGCTCTCTGAGGTGTGTGTTTTGGGGATGAAAAAATAAGCCATCGATCATCACAGCCACCTTTAGAGCATGACCAATTTTTTGGCCCAAATTGCACAGATGGCGCAATTACATGCGCTGGGTTTGTCCAAACCCCACACAGAATAAAGAAAACACACCATCCTCAATTACTTCTGGACAAACCTTCTCAGATATTCACCGTTTCAATTCTGACAGGGCTCTGAGAGCTACAAACCTGTCAGTGATCAGTAGTGGCCTTTACCTCTTATTCTCTCTCTCTATATATGGTTTATTCCTATTTTTTTTTTATAAGTAAAACATTAGAAATAAAATAAAAACTTTTTATGAAAAATGTAATTACATTTTATATTATTCATTCATACATTTATTCATTTTTATTTATTTTTTTCTTTTATTTTTTGTACTGTCATGGCAATAGTTTAAGTATGCTTTTATTTTTTTTTATTTTATTAGTTTCTTGTTTTGTTTATTTATAAGTTTGTTTCTTAAAAGGGGTGTCTCTTAACTTTTTCTCTCTCCTGCTGTCTCTGATTGAGATACTTTTTTCATTGTGACCCAAATGCCTCGTGCCTCGTTTGCAGATGTTATTTATATTTAATATACCCCTTGCTTCTCCTCCTCCTCCTCTTGTAGAGAGATGAATGGTTTCTCTTTCAGCCGTTTAAATAGAGAGGGATGAGAGCTCTCTCTCTCTCGTATGAATGGCTGCTGTATAATAGTCCCCAGCCCTGACGTTTAAACAAAGAGCAGAGGTAGGACACAATACTCAACTCTCCGATTGGAAAATCGGCTTAATTGAAATGTTCCAGACACTGTACACTCCCCAACCAAACAAAGAACTGCAGTCTCTCTTTTTTTAAGGCCAACACCAAAACCCAGAATGTATTTGATATGTCAAACTGTTGCATCAGTACTGTATCATCACCCATTTTCGTTTTCGTTTTAGTCCTTTTTCCTTTGAAAATCCCAACTGTTGTTCTCTCTCTCTCTCTTTCTCTCTATATACATTTAGGTCATTGCACACTACTCCCCGCCTATAAAAGTTGTCTAGGTAGGCAGCTGTCTAAGTTTGGAACAGATCCATTGAGTCCCCAGACAGCCGATCGAATGCTACTCAGACTTTATGATTGCTGAATGAAACTCTATGAAAGTAGACGTGTAGGTGGCTTGCAATATTTCTCAGCATGTTTCAGCCAGCTGTTCTCTCTGTTGGACGTAATATGTAATATGTAGTGTGCAAGATGTCTGTGTGAATGATTAACTGTGTGTTTGTTGAACTGCTGACAGTGATGGTAAATGTGGCAACCTCTGTTTTGCGCAGTGCTTAGAATATCACATAGCGCTCTGTAAGCATCAAGCAGGTTGATCATTAGATATTTCAATCTGTCTGTCTTGTCGGTATGGCCCTAGCAATGCTGCACTTGTGCAGTCGATCCCAGGGAATGATAAAATGTATACCTTGAATGTAATGCGAGTCGCTTTGGATATGGGTGTCTGCAAAATGCGTGAGTGTAAAGCAAAAATAAAAATGTGTGAATGAAAACGCAACTGCTAGATGCTAACACCATTTGCTTTCATTATCAAGCGCTTTCCTTTTTGTATTGTTTTTAAAAAATGGAGGATAAAACATTTTCTATGGTACTGTATATAACAATTTGCAACAGATGGGTCCTGGCAAATCAGAAAGCCTCTGCAACTGCGGTAAAATACAATGTTATATACAGCCTCAGGTTAGCTCATTGTCTTTATAAAATATTAGGCCAAATATGTTACCTTGGACCACGAAACCAGTCGTAAGTGTCAATGTTTCAAAAATTAAGATTTATACATTACCTGAAAGCTGAATAATCTTTCCATTAATGTAGGGTTTGTTACGATAGGACAATATTTAGCTGAGATACAACTAACCTTTAAAGTTTTCCAAATTAAGTCCTTAGCAATCAAAAATTAAGTTGTAATATACTAATGGTAGGAAATTTACAAAATATCTTTGTGGTACATGATGTTTACTTAATATACTAATGATTTTTGGCATTAGAAAAACGATAATTCTGACCCTGTTAAAAAAACACCATATGCTGGTTAGGTATGTTTAGAAACTGGGGTGCTGGTTTAAGCTGGTCCTTGGCTAGTTTATGCTATTAAGATGCTGGTTTAAGATGTTCGGACCAGCTTAGGAACCGTCACATGACCAGCTAATGGTGCAGCATAAACCAGCCTCCCAGGTTAAACACATACTTTACCAGCATATGCTGTTTTTTGTAAGCAGGGGACCCATACAATATATGTTTGGTTATTGCGATATACCCCAATGACTTACGACTGGTTTTGTGGTGCAGGATCACTTAACTTAATTTTAAGACGCCTAACTTAAACTTTTCTCACAGAACATTTGAAGTTGATTCCAGTCAGACTCTGGTGTTAGCATGTTGCTAAGCTAATGGCTCGCAGGAAACAAATACTGATAGGAAAAGTGTTTTTATTGGTGTAAAATACTATCTAACTGTAATTTTGTTAAATTAATTGTATTTCTTGTTTTGCTTTTTTGCTTGCTTGTTAAAAGGGGTGTCAATTAACTTTTATATGTGGCCCAAGACCCTTCCAGACCAACGACTGAATGTTGATCCGCTCTCTCCCTTCTGCTCTTTTTGATTGCATCGTTTGCAGATGTTATATTAAATATACCCCCACACATAGCACTCTGTAAACATCAAGCAGGTTGATCATTAGATATTCCCATCTGTCTGTCTCGACGGTATGGCACTAGCAATGCTGTACTTGCGTGTGCAATTCCAGGAACTGTTAAAATGGACCTTGAATACAGAACGATTTTCTGGTACCTATGTAACAATTTGCAACAGATGAGTCATATTCGCCTAACTTCAACGTTTCATGCAAGACATTTGGAGCAGCTTCCAGTCAGACTCTGCTGTTAGCATGTTGCTAAGCTAATGGCTCGCAGCTAACAAATACTGAGTGGAAAAGTGTTTTTATTGGTCATAGCTGTAGTTAGAGATACTAATCCATACTGAAATAAGAAGTGTGATTTAGGTGACTAATTGTGAGCATGGTGTGTGTGTTTAGGTGAGCCGGGTGCCGGTGGAGAGCTGTGAGCAGTACAGCAGCTGTAGCGAGTGTCTGGCTTCTGGTGATCCCCACTGCGGCTGGTGTGTCCTGCACAGTGTGTGAGTATCAGCACCTCCTGACCCCACAGCTGCTCACACACACACGTACACATGCGTTTTCACGGCTATATGAATCTGGACATACTGTAGACTGTATTGTTTAATGTAAGGCTAATTGCTATGCTGACACTAGGGCGTTATGTAACAAGTTTCCAGCGACATTGTATCTGTCTGAAAAATGCTTAGCTATAAGACAATAACAGCCAAGCAGAACATGTTGTTTATTTTATTACTTGGACCAGTAAGGAAAAGAAAAACCAAAGCAAGATTCAGAATTGCATACAAAGTGTGTACTTTTTAATAGGCTAAATTAATTAATTTATTAATTACCGGTTGATGTTGATGTTATCTAATGCAGCTCGATTTTTGGTATACTAATTTTGTTTGTTGTTTTGTTTGAACACTACTAAAGTTTTATTCATCACACCACAAAGTGTTATTCCAAATCTAATCAGCTTAATAATGAAGTATGCACTTGATCGCTCTGGTTGATTGTTCTTAGAAATTGATTATAATGGTTTTGTCCCCCCTGCTGAGTAATATTTGTGTTTAGATGTTCACGTAAGGACCGCTGTGAGCGAGCTGATGAGCCGCAGCGCTTCGCCTCCAGGCTGGAGCAGTGCGTCCGACTCATGGTGCAGCCCAACAATATTTCAGTCACCATGTCTGAAGTTCAGGCAAGTGTTTGTGAATGATAGCTCTTTTATTGTGATCAGATTATGATTTAGATAAATTGAAAACATGCTGGGAGGTGGTTTGAGGTGGATTTTGACCACATTTAATGACAGTATAAATGTAAATGCATTTCTGTTTTGCTTATTTAGCGACAAGTTATATATAGTAATTTTAAATATTAAGTTGCAAATAGTTACTGTTTGTATTATTGTGTCATAAAATGTATTTTTTTTGCTTTTTTTATTCTGCCTTTACTTCATAAAGACAACACTCATTGCGATTTACTCACCTGTTGTGTTATTATTAATAATAAAAATAATATAATGATAATAATATTGTAATTTACTCACCTATTTTAATAATAATAATAATAATAGTAATTATTAGAAATATTTAAAAGAAAAAGTATCAATATTAATAGCAATATTGAGAAATTATTTATCAATTTATCATTATTGTCAATGCATGTGCTGTACTATAAGTTATAATGTTAATTTTATATATATATTTTTTTTTTTTTATGGCACCATAATTCCAGTATCTAAATTATGTTGAATAGCAGCAACAATAATAATAAAAACAAAAGCATTTTAACAATAATATTTAAAATAAAAAATTAAAACAGCCTATTATTATTATTATTATTATTAATGTAAATATTTATTAAATAAAAATAAATGTAAAATTGTGACATCTGTTTCCTTGTCTTTTTATTACCATCATCATTATATTTCATATACAGTATGTCATGGGAAATGTGATGTACAGATAGTATCTGGATATGAAAGTCCAGGTGTCTATTGTACAAACGTACAGTCTTGCCATGCCAGTAAAGTACTGGAAGTGAAATGTGTTCCTGTCTCCTATTCTGTGTTGGGTTCTGCAGCTGGTTCTTCAGGCTCAGAATGTCCCCAGTCTGGCTGCTGGCATTAACTGCTCATTCGAGGACTACACTGAGACGGAGGGACACATCATGGGGGGACGTATATACTGCCTGTCCCCCTCCACGCGGGAGATCGCTCCCATCACCCGCAACCAAGGTAAGGCGACACACACACACTTCTTTAAAAGCCTCCTAACGCTTGTTAGAAAGAGCTGAAGCTCACCGTGTGTCTGCTGGCAGGTGACAAGCGGGTGGTGAAGCTCTATCTGAAATCCAAGGAGACGGGGAAGAAGTTTGCCAGTGTGGATTTTGTCTTCTACAACTGCAGTGTCCATCAGTCGTAAGTCTCACACGGCAAAGAGAGAAGGCAGCTTCCTGTCGTCTAACTCTTCTCTGTCTCTCTTTTGTTCAAACTAAGACAAGTGTACTTTTATGGCACCGTGCTCTCTCTGTGTGTGTGTGTGTTTACTGCTTCCGAGTGAGAGAGGGATGTTATTCATGTGTGCCGTTAGCAGTTTTTCGCTGAGATCAGGGATGAGATCAGACTTTTAATGTCATTTCATTAACGACTCCTGAGCATCCCTGACTTCAGCCGTCCAGCTTTACTGCTCATGAGTTATATTCCTGCAGCTCTTACATCACCCGCTCTCTCTTACGCACGTTCCTTCGTTTAAATCCTTCCTTCCTCTGTTCTCGGATCAATGACAAATAAAGATACCATTTATGATGTGAAGGAAGGAGCATTAAATAAAGCTGGTCTAAAATGCATGTACACAATCCTAGCAATCTGTTTTCATTTTGGTTTCTTACTCAGGGCTCTCAAAATTGCTTTGTCTTCCAGTCGGGCTACCAAAATCCATCTCAGCCCTGCCCGTCGGGCTATTATATAGGGAGAAAAAATATATTTAAACGCTTTTGCATTCTTTCATATTTGGGTATTTATGTAATTTTCGGGCATCGGGGAGCCACTGTTAATTAGGTTAGGTATTGAAATCGCATTTGAATTTGCGCTTGTTTTTTACTTTCACTTTGTGATCGCGCAAACTGTGTATGGGCGGTTTCATCGGGCGCACGCGCCTGTGATCGCGCAAACTGTGTATGGGCGGTTTCATCGGGCGCACGCGCCTGGAACGAAGTTAACTTGTCTGTTGTGTTTGTTTTCCGGTCTGGTTACAAACGCAGCTAATGAAGAGTAATGAAGTTGCACTCTCAGGTTATTGTGCTGTGGGATCTGTTTTCCATACATTTATTTATTTGTAGCGACCTGCCACCCTATCAAAATTTTCCATAAACAGAAAAATCTAAACATGAACACACACATTATGTATAGGCTAAATATAAACTAATTATAAAAAAAAGATAAATGCAGAGCAGTGTAAGCATACATAACACACGTTCCCGCATCTGCGCCGGCGCGCACACTCGCTTTCGCTCTCAAATAATCAGAACTGATGGACAACTAGGCTGTATCAGGGAAAGAAAGAAAATAAAAACCCAGAGATGTAGCCGCGGTGTTTCAAATTCAAATACGTTTATAGTCCTGTGAAACATTTTTGACTGATGTGTGTTTTATTGTCTGTGATTTCACCACCAACAACAACGCATTTGGACTTAACATTGCAGTTTCCATGGCGTGAAATGTATTATATAAAAACAACGAGGCAATATATGGTTTAATTATGGTTTCATTGAATAACACTGTAAAAATACATAATCTAATACAATGCCTGCAAAGGGCATCAAAGCGCTGATAATCGACGACCCAATCTTTGTTTAATATTTACCAAAGATTTAATTCAAATATCCACTTAATTTATTATAATTTATGTTTTTAGTTGGCCACCTTTTTGTAATAGAAATGATTCAGCCTATTTAATTTATTCAACAAAAACGCGTACGTTTATTTTGTGTGATTTCTGAATGCTTAAGACCATAAAATCAATCACACTGTATTAATAAAATCATATAGTTTCTGTCTAGGGCTACAATTGTAATTTATAAGTAATACAATGTTATTACAATCAATTTATTTACTTTTAAAGTTTTATTTTACTCTATATAGGCTAGTAGGTGTTTTTTGAGGGAGGGAGCACAATAGTACTGTTCTGCTTAGGGCACCCATTTGGCCAGCAGCGGCCCTGAATATTCAACACGGCTCTTACAAGTGCATGGAGATTTCTGTTTAGTTAGAACCAAATATTTGAGTTGATTGTAATTTGACTATTTTATACAGTTGTTGTAATTTGTGTTTTAACATTTTTTTGACTGATGTTTTGTTTCCTTTACAGTATTATACATTAAAAATAATCTCTTATTTTTCTCCAGGCTACTTAAATTTATTTTGGGCTACCAAAAACTGAAGAGTGCCTGTCCGAAGGGCTACCAGGGATTTTGAAATTTTGCGAGCCCTGTAACTTTTTATAAACATGCATCAAATGTAATGGCTATTGTAAATGTCAAATGGTGTAAAAACTAACAAAAATATAAAAGAAAGTGTAAGTTTTTCTGATTTTCTATTTCAGGTTTTCCATTTTCAGGTTTCAATTTCTTCCTTATAATAGTTTGTTGTCATTAAGTTAGAATGAATTACAATCTGAAACAGTTTTTAGAAGATAATCAAGAAATAGATTCATTTATTCATATACATTTGACAATATTTATTTACAATATTTAATTACAGTGTATATATATATATATATATCAACTAACCTCAAAAATATTTTTTTATCACCCCATCACCCTAAAATAAAATCTATAAATTTATGAACATTACAGAAACATACTGTTTAAGATTTCATATAGTTGCTATGGCAGACTTTCTCATTTTCATTTATTTTAATATATTTGTGTAATATCTAAAACAAAGTGGCATCACTTCGTATCCATTTTAAAATATATTGTATTTAATATTATTTTTAACATGAATAATATTACATTTTCTGAATAATTACATTTATTCTTGTCTCCTATTGCACCACCTTTATGATGGACGTTTTTTCGCCCCGCAAATAAATTTTAGTTGAATTGAAAACATGTTTATCATATTAGAGGTGTATATGATTCTTTTATGTACTTTTGAAACAATTAATAATTTTAGAGTGTCATTGAGCCTCTTCATACTGATCCCACCTCCACCGTTTCATTCTCTTGACTTTATTTCCAGTCTCTCTCTCTCTCTCTCTCTCTCTATCTCTCTCTGTGTCCCATGGCTCCCACTCTCTCTTCTCTTCCCACCTCTCCTAGAACGGCTCCAGATGTTCTGAGCTCCAGTGTCTCCTGTCCTCTCCTGCTCTCGTTCATTAAGTCAGTCTGTGTGCTTTCTCTACCTCAGCGTGCCTTACATTAGCATGGCACTGTCCCATTAGCGCCACAGCCACTTCATCTAAAGCTGGACGCGATGAAGTGCTCACCTGGTCCTCCTTATGTGTGTGTGTGTGTGTGTGTGAGAGTGACTAAGGCACACGAATTGGCTCTAGTGATCACAGGGTCTCTGTTTCTGTGTGTGTGGTAGAGGGGTGCCTGCTTGGCACGGCAAATTACCCTGCTAGCTATTTACATGCAGCGGAACAATATTAGAGTTTAGCATGAGACAGGGGGAGGGGACGACTTAATCGAGCATGCAAGGGGCCCGATGCATTTTTAACAAGAGGAGCACGGAGTGAATAAGGAGGAAAAATCGGAAAAAGACAGATAGATGGTGGCTTTTGTTGAAGCGATAAAGCACTCGCAAGGCTGAAAGGTTAGCAGTAGCTCGCGCATTTTAATATGAAAAGAGCCCATGCGTGTGGCACAGGAGACACTGTTGAATAGGCCGCCCCATCGGGGTGTGTGTGTGTGAGGCACCATGTAATTGTGTCATCTGATTTCCTTGATACCTTGTGAGTCTCATCACTCACCAAATTTGCTTAGCAGTATTATATTTGTATGCATGTCCAATATATGATGTCAAGATTTTGTTTTAATAGTAATAATAATAATGAAATCGTTGATGAGGATAATAATAGCAATTCTTATTGTTATTATTTGTTTTATAATTTTTTTTTCCGTACTGTAGGTTTGCACCACATTGAGCTTCATCACTATGGAATATCATTATATATCAAATATTTTTATTTTTATTTTACATTTGAATACAAACAATAGTAACACGGTTAAATTTACATTTACTAAAAGTAAATATTTTTAAAGTGTAATGTGTACTATTCCTTTTTTTTGCTATTATTTTTACTAATATTATAATATTATATTATATATTATTATATTATTTTTATTATTTTTATTTTCACCATAATTTTAGTACATTATAATAGCAATAATTTGTCACTATATATATATATATATATATATATATATATATATTAAATTAAACGAAATTAAAAATTATTCATATATATATATATATATATGAATAT
>JAUMHR010000084.1:13317812-13341871 GCA_032361145.1 Enteromius fasciolatus
TTATAAATATTTGTATTCATTATATAATCTTGTTAGAGTTTATTTATTGAATAAAAACCTGAAATATATATATATATATATATATATATATTAAAAATAAATATTTTTTATTGTAGTTTTAGGTTTTTTCCCTCATGCTTGTTGAACACTATTGTTTAAAATATATAATTTAGACTTTTTTTGGTGAATGTTTTGCCTCTTTTCAAATTGTTTCGAAAGGTGTTTAAGCATTGAAGACACAAAAAAATGCCAGGATCTCCAATCATTAGATAACAAAAATATTATGATTATTTTAGATATTAATATTTATACTATTGTCAGTAGACATTATACTAGTCAGTATGAATTATACTCATCAGTAGACATACAGACTTTTTCAAACCATTTCTAAAAGAAATTTTAATTATATTGTAAAGATTATTATTTATTTAGTCAATTTACAAAGTCCTCATAGATTAAAGTTCGTACACCTGTAAGTGTACACATTTAAACACTTGTTATGACATTTATTTGTGAAATATTGAAATATTTGTTCACTAATGAAGTGATTTTTGCTAGTTACATCTTTATCTTTGTTTGCTGTGTAAATGAAGGAATCAGAACAATGTACAAACGCAACACAAAACCAAATGTTTAAGATTGCATGGCACACGATGGTGAATGTATTTTTCTCAGGCGTTCCTCAGCGCTGGTCGTCGGAGGTCAAGCACGTGCCAGGTAGGTTGGAGGCAACAGCTGGCAGGTGGAGTCCCAGGCTCACAGTGGGCAGATGGCTGGTGTAGTATGATTAGGGAGGGGGAGCTGATTGTGTTTGCCTGAGATTGATCAATTCGATCCTTTGTCTCTCTGCTTAAGACAATAGAGAGACGGGTTAATAAAACACGACGGTGTGTTGGGACGCAGAGGGAAGCAGGCAGTCCTGACTCAATCGATTGAATAAACAAAGGATATAGAGCTCAGGATGAGATGTGCTGAGAAGGAAGAACATCATTGAGCAGGTTGATACTAAAGAGGAAGAACTTATTATCTGAGCTTGGGTTGTCGAGATGCTGTTAGATGTATTCAGATAGCCATGTATTTGTTTCTTTTTAAAGAAATTCGAACTGAAAAATGTGATGTGAAATGTTTAAGAGAGACTGAGACTGATGCATCAAATTCCCTTTTTTAATAGTGATCCAATGTTGACATTCGGATCGCTGTGTTTTTAATCATAATATATATCAAAACAGCTTTCTAGTCATTTATTAATGCGGTGACATGCTGAATGAAATGCTAGGATACAGATAAAAAATGCAGTAATTTTTTTGTAACAGGGATTTATGTCTTAACATTAGTTTCCACAATGCCTAGCATAAACAAACAATATGTTTACAGCACTTATTAATGCTCATTTTATGTTTTTCTTATTATATTGCAATTTTAGAGGCTAAAGGATACAAAAGGCTAATTTCGAATACAGTTATAACATTTCATGTTCATATCTATTTTATTTTGTGACAGAAAATGAGTAGTGTATTATAAATTAATATTATTAAATAATTAATAAATGCTGTAAAAAACAGTCATTTATTGTTGGTGCACAATACTTAAAATAATACCATAATTTATATGTAATTTATTTATTTTGTTATATATTACTTGTTGTTATTATTATTATTATTATGCTAGTTTTATTTATTATTTATTGTTATCAATACAATTTTCAACAAAATTACAAAACATAGCTACAGTGTTGATTGTGGGGTAATAGTCAACCCTGTTCTAGTAGAAAATCCTTAAAGAGATTCACTTTACTTCAAAATTAAAATTTGTCATCATTTACTCACCTATTTTCTCATATGTTGTTCCAAAGCTGTACAACTGAATGCAAAATGATGATAGATGCCTTATTTTTTTGCCCATACAATGGACGATGTTCATTGTCATTAGGGGCCTTATTGACTTTCATTGTATGGATAAAACCAATTAAAACATTCTTCAAATGATCTTCTTTTGTATTTCGTAGAGGTAAGAATGCATAACAATTGACAAATTTGGTGGAAAAGAGGTAGAGGAGAGGAAGATGGGTGTATAAAAGATGAGACAAGAGGCCTAAAGTCACTTTCTCTCTCTCTGCGCGCCACAGCTCAGGACCCAGGAGATGAACAGAACAGGCTGATGGTATCAGACTCTGCTTTACAACATTACCTTCAGCTCAGATAAATGACCAGAGAGAGAGAACGAGAGACTGACAGAGAAAACACAATGATGGAAAGGAACAGAGGGGGGATAGGGAAGAAAAATCTCGGCCAGAATCTCCTCTATGCCGTCTACAGCAAAATGAGGACTATCGGGAGAGTTTGATAGGATCCAATTAAAAGCCGTCGTAGATAAAATGATGATGAATTGTAGCCGTGCAGCAGAGAGATGGTTTGCTTCAGACTCAACACACCAGTTCCTCCCAAAACACTTCCACGGAAGGGAAGGAGGGAAAATGAGCTCAGAAGCAGGAGGAGGAGGAGGGTCATCATTTTTGAGGAAGGGAACGGGAAGCAGCTTTCGTATGTTGTGGGGAAGAGGTAGAGGTGAGTAACTGAAGGAGTCTTGGTTGCTTCCCACAGCGGGGTTAAGAGTGTGTCAGACGCTCCTGTGGAGACGAGCTCCTGCTAGGAAGAAGATTCACCATGAGCTCCGAGCTTAATTCAAGAGCTTCAGCCACTTGACGAAAAACGCTCTCATTGCAAAAAACAACACCGCAGTTGCACCGATAAAACAACTCTGCATAATGAGCTACAAATATGGTAAAAAATAGTTCTGTTTAGAGATTTCAGCAAATCACTAGTGTACAATGTGGTATGTATAAAATATAATAGATTTGATTTATTATAGAATTGCAGCCAGTGGAATATTTACTTTTTGTTTGTACCTTCCTCTACATGTTTTCTGTTTTTTTTAATTTAATTTACATTTTTATTAAATCTTTAATTTAAATGGGAATTTATTTATATATATATATATATATATATATATATATATAAAGAATTAAAATGGCGTAGGTGTATATAATAATAATAATAATAATAAATGAAATGTAGCATTATTTAACACATTAAAATAGGTAACATTTTAAAATATATTCATATATTAATTATTATTATTATACATTATACAATTATTATACATTATATTATTACACAATTTACCTTTTGACCTGAAATTATAATATAGGAATATTTGTATATTTATTAAAATTTAAAGTGTATATTTTTATTTAAACACAACAATAAATATTTCATAAGATGGACCAAAATAATACATTTTGGATGTGCTTGTGTGAAATGTGTGCGTGTGTGTGCGTGCGTGTGTGTGTGTGTGTGTGTTGAACCCCCTCCCGATGTGCTGATGTGTTATTTTTACCCAGGCGCACAGGTATGCTATCAAAATGACTAATTATATAAGACTGACCCACACAAAAGGCGGCGTTTTTTCTTCCCTCCCTCCTCACATTCCAGCAGCTGCTCTGTTTTGTTAACATCGGCACTTTCCAGCCCCATGGACCCGGAATCTCCTTCCTCACCCGCACGTATGTGTACGCTCCCTCCTTCCCTCCATCCCCCTGATCAATGGGCTTGCCAGCAGAGGACGAGCGCAGGCTGGGGAGATGCCCAGTGTGTCTCTCTATTTCTGGCCTCCATTCATTTTCCCCTGTGAGGGTAATTATGCATTTTGGGCATGCAGGTGGAGAGAGAAAGAAAGAGGACCTATGCAACTCCTATAGCGCTCTATTCTCAGACTGTTGTACAAGTGCAACTGCTTACAGCTTTCGTAGGTTTATTATAACTGGATGCATAATGAGAGGAGTTCTGCTCGTCTTTTGTCATGTTCAGAAGTTAGTTTCGTGCTCGCTTGTTCTCTTTTAAGGTCAATGTGCAGTTCCAGTCTGTGTTCTGCAAAGCAGCTTTACTTTCAGTCTTGTAGCAAAGTTTTGCTTTTATTAGATTAGATTTTCAATATTTTTTTTTTCCAAGGCAGTTCACAGAGATGGCTTTGTCACAAGTGGTAAAAGACCTCAAAGATGCTGCAGAAATAGCAACAAAGTGATTGACAAAATGTTCTGTCACATTTTAAATATATTCAGATTTAAAAGAAAAGAGCTTTTATCCCTTTTTCCCTTTTGTGAAACCGTCTTTTAGGAATGTTTTAGAATTGTTTTGACATTTATTTTTATGATTTGCACTTTGATGTGTCTCTGCAGTGATCACCATAATGAAAAAGTTGTCTATCTATCTATCTATCTTGGAATATGCTTTTAGGAACATTATATATAGTGATATTTCTTTTCATTATTAACACATTTCTCTTTTCGATGCTCAGTTTAATGCTAATGAAATATATATCTAAAGATATTACTATATTTTAATGCAATCAAATAAGTAATAACATTTAAGAGCAATGGTAATTTAATAACAAGTAAAAACAAATAAACAAGCCAATAAGTAAATAAATAACATGTCCAGGTGCATTATGGTAATTAGACGTGTTTGTGTCAGAAAAAGAATGTCATGGAAAAATATTAAATAAATAAATGTCCAGGTGCATTATGATAATTAGTCTCATTTTTGTAAGAAAAAAAATGTCATGAAAAATACATTAAACAAATAATTTTTGTAATAAAACACATAAATGTAAATAAATAAAGATAAAAAGACCAATATACCAATACATATATAAAATAAATAAATAAATATGTTTTAATATGTTATTAGCTATATTTATTTCTGTAATATTTTTTAGCTAAATTGTAGCAGAATGTTTTTTTTCACCCACTTTATAACGTTTTTTTTTTTTTTGTCATAACTGTGGCATGGTGTGGGTGTTGCGATCACAGTGAGGTGAATATATAGAGAAAGCCACAGCCTAGCAGACACTGACATTTATCAACACCTGTCATGTCAGCTCAGCACCTGAGGGTCTTTTTTATAGACTGCGTGTGCATGTGTGCGAGCTTCGGCGCGTATGGAATAAGTTGCCAGATCATGGTTATTCTTAATTGGGTCATGTGCGTGTTTCTCCTCACCTTGTGTTGGAGGCCTCCATCGGCCTCATGGGAACTCACACTTGCACAAGCAATTAATTACTCTCCGCCATGTCTCCACGATGACCACGGGCTGAATAATGAGCGTTATTATTCATCCAGTCTGAAGTAGACGCACAGTTCTCCCCGAGCTCTTCTCACGCTGGCCTCTCTCACGAAACAGAGCCTGCTGTTTTCAACCACCTTTTCCATAAATGCTGCAAATGTGACCTTTTGGGAAAGAACAATACGTCTTTTAGTTGTTTCCAGCCATTTTGTGGTCACCAAAAGCCACATGACCTCAGTCACATGATCTAACCACCGTGATTAGCATCGAATACAGCGATTGTCTGACTGAGGTGAGCGTGGAGTGTAATGTCAAAGGCATGTTAATGATGATATGAATAAATCATTTCTGTGTTTTTGGACGACCCTCTGAGAACAGCGTCGGCCGTTGTTAAGATGCGACGTATGTGTGGGAGGCCTGCTGGAGCTCTTTAAAGTTTAATGGAGCTGGGACGCTGGTGAGGAGATGTAGGCAGGAGGAGTGTGAGGGTTCACGTCTGCTTAGGGAAGAATGTGTGTTTGTAAGCGTGGAGGTCATCTGCGGTCTGCGAGGAGGATGTGTTTGATCAAATCCAAGCGTTTGAAAGAAGCTGTCAGTGCTTGTCAAAAGAAAGGCCTTGTGACTTGGGTGTTCAGCGGTTTGCCCTTGACCTTGTGCCTTTCAAAGAGGCGTCAATTGACTCTTTGGATTTGTTCAGACAAGCAGCAAATATCTCTTTTATGTTTTTTCTGAAGTTAAAAGCCGAAAAGCTGTTTATATTTAAAAATTGTTTGAAATACTAAAAAATAGTTGATTAACATAATTCCCAAATTCAAGTGATTTTCGTTATTTGTTTATTTATGAACCAACCAAATCATTAATCAGATTAAAATATGGTTTATTTAATTTTTAATTTATTTATTTATTTATTTATTTTTTGCTGTCCTGTTCTGTTATATTTGTTAGATTAGATGTGATTTAAAAAATATATAAATAAGTACTAATTAAATTATTTATACAAATATTTATAGTATATGAAGTATATGAATAGAATAAAAAAGAAAGGAGAACAATAGTGTTAGTTAGGTTCTTTTTTTAAAGTTAAAGATAAATTATATATATATCAAAATATTTTTCTTATTAATGTTTGATTTTCATATCATTTAAAGCAATCAAAAGTTGCAATGACACTTATGTTACGAAACATTTCTATAACAAACAGCTGTTCTTTGAACTTTCTACGACTTTACACAGAAATAAATAGCAGCATGACTGAGTTTAACACTGATAATAATAAAATCTACTTTATTTTTGAAGAATTATGTGACTGAAAATGCTGAAAATTCAGCTTTGCATCACAGGAATAAATTACACTTTAAAAAACATTAAAATGAAAACAGTTATTTTAGATTTAATAATATTTGATCAGATAAATGCAGCATTGGTGAGCATACTTTTTATGTGTTTGATTTTATTTTAATATTTGAAAAAAAAAAGAAACGTATCGACCCCAAATGTTTGAACGTTAGTTGAGATATGGCGTTCATCTATTAAATGGTGAACGTGTGAGATTTTTCAGAGGCGGTTGTAAGCATGAGCGTGTCAATAATGCAGTAATCTCTCTGATGTTTATGTCGTCTGATGTGCTTCGTGAGTTTGTCATGGCAAGGTGTCCGTGATGGACATGAGCAAAGGCAATTTTCAGTTTTCCGTCCTCGCTTTCCACTGTGACAGCTACTCAGTTATAGTAGAAGTAAGTCTCTCGCCATCGCACTGACACTTAAATCAGTGCTGCGGCAACCAAGTGGATATACCGGATATTGACTGCACTGTCAGAACAAACGGACCTGATTTCATCACTTGTAACGTGACAGACAGGTAAAGTCGTAAAGATCAGATTTGAGAAAAAAAAAAAAAACTGATTCATGTGCCGTATGAACAAAGCAGGTCCTATGCTCACTAGTCCGCTCTTTAACAATAACCTTGTTGCACTAAAGCAATTTTTTCAGTTGTTTCCTAAATATTATTATCGATGGATAATTAAGAATGCTTTTCGTAGTTTCGAAAGATAAAAAATACACATGGCCTTGTGCATTTCTGTCTGTAGAAGTAAGAAGATGCTTATTTGGAAGTGAATAAAACATTAGAAGTGAAATTTGAAGTACACCATGAAAGAGATGTGAGGTAGATTTCAGTAAAAGAAATAAGAGAAGTCGAGCCCAATGGAATAATTCAGAGATGTTTTATACTTTGTTGTTATTAGCTAAAATTTAAATTAAGTTGAATTAAGTGTTATTAATCACTTACCTCCATGTCGTTCCAAACCTGTAAAAGCTTTATTCATCCTCAGAACACTATTTCAGATATTTTAGATGAAGACCAGGAGGCTTGTGACTTACAAGTAATGATCACTGTCAAGACGTCACCAGAATGAAAACTTTTATGAAACTTTTCATCTAAAATAATTTTGTTTGGAGATGAATCAAGCTTTTGCAGGTACGGCATGGGGGTTAGTGAGCGATGACATATTTTCACTTTGGTGTGGAGTAATGATGTAAAGGTATTTCTGCACAAAAACTCTGTTCTAATGTTACATTAATTTTATATTAGTTTTACACATTTGAAATGCA
The DNA here is from genome assembly GCA_032361145.1 of Enteromius fasciolatus. NCBI lineage: Eukaryota > Metazoa > Chordata > Actinopteri > Cypriniformes > Cyprinidae > Enteromius > Enteromius fasciolatus. The sequence goes on from JAUMHR010000084.1 coordinate 13,325,542, forward strand.
CCAAAACTGACTTGACGTGTAATTTGCATGTTCAAACTACCTCAATTTCCGTGGGCACTATTATGCGTGTGTGCTCACATGTGTGTGTATGTTAGAGACAGTTGAAGCCAAATGAGATTTGTCAGAAAGCAAATTGGAAATGCCAATTTCACTTACGTCCAGGCAACGCGCTTCACGCCTAAACTCCGCCACTTGTTTCATGTGTAAATTAATGGCTTCCGGTCTGTAATTTAGATTTTTGAGCTCACCCACACACCCTCCATCTAGTTGGCCCCATCTTCCTCCCCGTTTCCGTCTCGTTTCCTCTTTCCCATGCGCTCCCCGACCCCTCCGCTCATCCAGAAACGGCCTGGGCCATGCAGACAAATCGCATTTCTCTCTGAGTCAGTAGCTCTGCTTGATGAGACACTTTCTGATACTAGAACCTGGTCTGTAAGTGTGCGGGATGTCTGCTGCTGTTTATCTGCTGTTGGAGTGTGTGTGAATGAGAGGGGCCGTAGAGAGGAGGCTGCTGTCAGGGTGGAGTGTTTTCACCTCCCCCCATATTGATCTGACAGTCTCACAATTGCGTGATGAGAATCCTGACTTGTCTCTCCTTCGGTGTCCGTCTCACTCTGTTGCTCTCTTTCCGTTTTATCCGTCTCACTCTCTTTTTCTCTCTCAAGGATACACACTTAAATGGCAAGATTTACATGGAGCGAGATAAGCCAGCATGTTTCATTCATTCGCTGCCATTTCAGCCGGGCTGAGCTCGAGCTGTGCACCAGAACATGGTTTGCGTGCGTTTTTCTGAGCGCTCTTCATCTCGGCGGCCCCCAGATGCATGTCAAAATTAGTGCAGTAAATCACTGATGTGCTGCACAACTATATAGTTACGTCCAATTGGCAGGATGAACACTTACATGTATTTGTGGGGGATTTTTTTGTTACTCTGTCTTGTGTTTTTTGTTTTATTTTAGGTCATTTTCAACCTGGTCTCATAAAAATATGTACCTCTGTGCACTTTTTGTGCAGCACCCTTTTTTATGTGCCTTAATGTACATTTCACCGCAGTTTGAAAGTGAAATGTCCACTGAGCGGTGCTAAATGAAAGGTTCAATGCGTGAAATCTGGCACATTTATATAGGTATGTATTGCGGTAGTTCATAATTTAAATATCCATGGAATTTTGCTACAAGTTAATGCTGGAAATATACCCTACACCAAATCCAACCTTAAACCTACCCGCTAGTTTTAACAAATAAATAAAAGGTGCATTTGTTGATGCAGCTGTGCCATTTCAACTTCCTTTAACACACATTTGAACTGTTTTGTTGAGTTACATAAGCTTCGAACCAGAGCTCCCTGCCTCTCAAATACATCTCTGTACTCCATGAGCTACCGAACAAACCTACAGTCTATGAAAACCCTTAAATATGTAATTTCTTATGAAAACTGCAGTGATATGTACTTGTTGGTACATATTTCATGTCTCATTAAAAAGTACAATAAGGTACGTTTATGCCATGAGACCAGTTTGGTCATTTTCATGGCTGGACATATACGGTCGGATTCAAACTCTCATGTCTTGCATAAGCATCAGGGCTCAGTGTGTCTAGCAATTTTGTTTAGTGTTGTTTTGAGCCTTTGTAGCAAGGGAGGGGGGGACAAAACATATTTTCTTTTTTTTTTTTCTTTTTTAGTGGGTGGAAACAATGGAGAGAGGGTAATGGGACTGAGTAATGTCTAGAGCCTAATTCAGACTCATTTTTCCCACATTTTGGTATTTTGTCTTTTTAGTGGATAAACAGTAGCGCAAGGACGGGAAGTGATAATAAGAAGTGGGAGTAATCGGATCTGAAAATGTTGAGAGCTACAGCGGTTCGTTGTGTCGTTTACTAGTTTTATTTTTTGCCTTTTTGTCTTTTATGGTGGATAGACAGACTTTAGAGACAGGAAATGATGGCGATAAGCAGGAGAAATCGGATTGGGAAAGCCGTGACTCAAAAAAAAAAATCAAAATCCATATTTCCCTCATGAACACTACAAATCAATTTACAATCTTTCACAGGCTTTAAAATATCTATATAAATTACTTATTGAAAATTGTTTAAGAACACCTATTATCTGTTATAAATCCTAACCCTTTTATGACAGGATTTCTCCTTGATTAGGCCTCATACTGTACAAAACACTAAGAAAACATCAAGTGTGAAGAACAGCTTAGAATCATGCCTATCTTTCTTTGTTTTCCTTCTCTCTCCAGTATGACTATGAAGGAAACGATATCAGCGATCTGCCGGTGGATCTCTCAGTTGTGTGGAATGGAGATTTCGTCATTGACAACCCCTACAATATCCAAGGTAAAAGTCACATCTGTTCTTCTGTAGTCGCTCTTTTTGTGTATCCACATCTCTTCTCCAGTATGTCCGTGAAGACAAATTAGGTCCGTTTTATGCCTGGCTGCATGTCAGGCCTCACTGCTCTCCATACAGCTTATCTGGTCCTTCCTGAGCTGTGACTGCAGCTCGCTGCTGCTAAACAATAAGAAACCACGTGAAACCCTCATGGGGAAAGAATGAAAAGTGTGACAGCAGAGAATTTGTGGTTTTTGGTTCACATCCCCAACAACCTGACTCTTCAAATAACTCAAGATGACCGCTTTGGTCATTTTGGGCCGAGTCCAGGTCCATTTGTTGCTAATATTTCGAGTGTCAGGCTGGTAAAGAGCTATTTAGAGAGAGCGGTGAGTGAACAGTGACTCTAGAGGATCATCCAACTGATCACAACACCTGGGCCAAATCAAGATCTCAGCACCTTGACTGATGGTGACACGACACGCATTTCCATTTTTCTTTTTCTCATCTCTCTGCTGTCTGTGAAACGTAAAAAAATACTACTTTCAGATCCAATGTTTGTGTAATATCCTGTCTGGTCGGTTTTTGAAGGCAGTACAGATGTATGTTTTACTTTGGTTGAATGGAGTGGCTAAAAAAAGTAAATTAATCCATAAATGTCTTTTCAAAAGTTTGATCAAAAGTGACAGCAAAGACATTTATAATGTTCCAAAAGACTCTTTTCTTTTGGATGTTTTATTTATCAAAGAATTCTGAAAAATGTATCACAGCGTTGACAAAATATTAAGCAGCACGTTTTTAATACAGATGATTTATATATATATATATATATTTCAGTACAAAATAACAGGGAGGATTTCTAAACAATTATGTTGCACTAAAGATTGGAGTAATGGCTGGTGAAAATTGAGCTTTTCAATCATAGAAATAAAATTGTAATTAAATATAACGGTAATTAAAATGTACAATATTTAGTTTTTACTGTATTTTTGATCAAAAAAATGAAGCTTTTGTGGACATAATATAATTATTCCTTTACTTTATTTATTTATTTAGTTAGTTATGAAGTAAAAGAAAAATCATTTATTGACCTCAAACCTATGATTGGTATATAACAATAAAAATAAGTTAGTATTGGTGTCTTAATAGCATGTCCTGCAAAAAAAATGGCCCAAATCTCTCTCTCTCGCTCTCTCTCTCTCTCTCTTTCAGCGCTGTCTTTATAGCACAATAAATTTATCCATCTTCACCATGCTGCAAGGAAAAAAACCCAGCTTTGCCCCGCTGTAAAGTGGAAATGTTAATGTAATTAAATCATTCATTTGGTTCAGTTTAATTAGCGCAGCGCTACTTTTAAGCTTAGCCGTGGCTAATCAGATTAGCATGAGGCTGAGACGGATGGATACACTGTCTCCTTTGAAGTCCGGCGGCAGTTTAAGACGCCCAGCCAGCAGAACATTCACCCAGTCCCCTGAAGCTGCCATCTTTCTCTTCACAATGGGAATTTAACATCTGTAATTTGATAATTGTTAGCTGTTGCTGAGGTGATACCTTTGTTTCATACATCATCCAACTTTTAATCACACTTTCTGTCATTTTATGGTCAAAGGGAACTAAAAAAAACCCATTTTAGAACAAGAACATAGCAGGATGTGTTTGTGCTCTAATTTGTTTAGCTTAACAAATCACATGATTAGCAGATATTGGTTGCGTTTAACGTTTTGTGACCCACACAACCAATCACAAGGGTAAATTTTTTTTTTTTCTTGATCTTTACTTAATATCCTAATGATTTTTGACAAAAAAATATATATTATTTTGACTTATATTGCAATAAATATACAATTTAAGACTGGTTTTGTAGTCCAGGGACACATTTGTTCAGCGTCAAGTAATAAAATATATGCTTTGAACTAAAAAGGTACCAATTGGATCTTTACTTTAGTAGTCTTTGATATACTTTGGAATACCATATAAATACCATAATATATAGTGTTTAGAAGCTTCTCAGATACATGTATTTGTGTTACATAAGATACCATCTGTTGCCATTACCTTGGTACTGCTTTTTCTGTTAATTTAACAAGCCACTTATTGAGTTTTACATGATTGTACCACAGTAAAAGAGATGTATTTAGACTTATTGTGAGATAACTAAAGCAGTGGCAACAGCAATATGAAAAAGACACACTGGTATTTAAGCAATAATCACATTTATTAAGTCTAATAATGACGATAAACACTTCTTCAGTCGAGTAATATAGTTCATTAGCTCAACCGTAGACGATTTATGGTTGCCAAGCAACTTGGCTCGTTAATATAGAATTCATCTGATATGCGGTCACAGGTTTGGTCCTCTGCACTGCGTGCTTATTTATCCCTGTCTTTATCGCTCTTTCTCTCGGCAGCGCACCTGTACAAGTGTTACGCCATGCGGGACAGCTGTGGGATGTGTTTGAAAGCGGATCCTCGGTTCGACTGCGGCTGGTGCGTGCAGGAGAAGAAGTGTTCGCTGAGACAGGAGTGTGCTCCTCCAGAGAGCATCTGGATGCACCCCAGCGCAGGAAACAGTCGCTGCGCGCACCCCAAAATCAACAAGGTAGCACCCGCTCCCATTCTGTCACACCCCATTTAACACATTCAGTATTTACAAGGCTGTCAAACACACTTTTTTTATTGTGTGAGCATTTAACAGGTGTTGTTTTTGCAGAGTGGTGTTGATGGTTCTTCAGTGGTGCTTTTCATCCTATGTTCAGCAAAGTGTGTTTTTTTGGCTCTGTAAGGTTTTAAAGTAGCTTTATGTTTCCTTTAAAGATTATTTTTACATGTGTATACTGTACCCAAAATGCACCATTGTGGTAAAAAAAATCCAATCAAATTAAATATAAATTAAATGAATATTAAGCTCAGTCAACTGCATTTGTGGCATAATGTTGATTACCAAAAAAAACAAGTATTGTTCTTCAAAATCAAGGCTATGGTGAGGCACTTACATTTTTCAGGGCATGTAAAATCAGAAATGCAAAGCATCTATAAATTTGTTTTAGTTATTTACACTACAGTTCACAATTCAGTTAAATATTTAAAATGTTTTTTTTTAGAAATCGTTCTAATATTCTAATATTTCATATTATTATCAACATTGAAAACAGTTTTGCTGCTTAATATTTTTTGTGAAAACAAAAGTAATAAACTACATGATCTGAGGATTCTCTGAATAGAAATAAAAAAAAGTATTTATTTGAAATATTGTAACATTAGAAATGTCACTTTTGATTATTTAAAAACATCCTTGCTTAAAGTATTTTTTCCCCAAAATTAAATAAATAAATGAAAATGTAAAAATAAAAATAAAAAATGGTTGAATGCTAGTGTAGATTTAAAGGTTTAGTATTTAGTTTTTTTATTATTATTATTATTATTATTAATATTTATTTAGTTTTTTTCAAGTCGTCATTGTACGTTTAGTTTCATATTTACTAATATGTCACATACAAATTTAGTAGCTTTATTATTAAACTTTATTTAACAAATTTGTCATTTCTCTCGTTACGTCTCAGCATAAAAGTCCATTCATAGCAGCCATACGTGTACTTCCTGTGTGCTAACGACGGTGTACTGTTTCTTCGTTTCTATAACACAGACACTCTTCATCTAAGAAAAGAAACAATAGACCTCCATTTCAGGTTTTCTACAGCGACCGTGCCAAACAAATCTCTTGCTGTGCTTTTATTGCCATGCAGCGGTGTATTGATGCTAATATACTGCGGTGTGCCAGTGCTGGCAGCTGGCAGTCTGAGAGACAGCGGTGTCTCTCTGTAAGATTAGCCCCTGATACTGGGTAATTGCCAGTGGCACAGTTGCTAATCCGTTAGCTCATGCCTGTCTCTCTGCTTACTTATCGCTCTATAACCAGAGCTGAAAGCTTGAATGAAGGAAGAGGTAGAGACAAAGAAAGGGAATGGTGGATGCTTGTTTTCAGTTCACATGGAATCAGCTGATCGGTTTGAACCACCAAGTCTTCTGAAGTCATACGGTAGCTTTATGTGAACAACAAAGTACATTTTAGTAGTCACAAATTTTTCTTTCTCAGATCAGACATGTGTTGTTGTTAGAAACGCATGACATTAAGCATTGTAAATTTTCTCTTGACCAAACATAATTGAAATGAAGTTACGAAAGGCAGAAAAAAAAATGCATTGTAAAACAGTAACACAGGCTGTACTTCTTTCACAGCCTCATTTTTGGGCATTTGTGGTAAAGCTCTGATGTTATTAGAGGGAATACAGAAGGGTTGTGAATGAGGTCCAAAATAAACACTCGCCAAATGTGAGTAAAATTGTCTTTGTGGAGTAAATAAAGGGGAGTTAGTAGCCAGTTGGCCCAGTATTAGGCACTGCGGCAATCAATGGTTTAATTCAAATTTTGAGAATGATAATTTGATATTTAGCAATGCAAATCAAACCATTCTCTAAATAGTCAGTGGGGATATTTACCATCATTAGTTTGCCTAGCATACTTAGGGTTTTATTTCTTCTGAACTTCACGTTTTTGTCAAAATATCAACTCTAGTATTCATTAAACAATTTTTTTGTTGTGTTTTTATATTTATATAGGAAGAATATACTTTTATTTTAAGCAATTTGTGCTTTTAACATTTTTATTTTTGTTTAAGTTAGTAATTTTAATACATTCATTTTAATGTTTAAATTTGGAAAAAAAAAATGTTCATCACATTTGAGCTTTTTTGCTATTTATAGCTAACTTTATTAAATTAATTGTAGTTAACAGTACAAATCATCTATTGGGCCAGAGCATTAATTTTACATATAATATCCTAACACAATTAATATCATGCTATCCTATACACTCTTGCAGTCTGTCCTTTCCTTTCACTCTCATTCCCTTGCTTCTCTTCCATTCACGTCAGAGTCGTGTGACTTAGTATATTAGCCTGTGGATAAGCCTCAAATTTCATTTGGAATAGAGTATTTAAACTGGGATTTTCTGTCTCTGTCTTCTCAGAGAGACCCCTGGGTATGAGTAATAATTGAATTTGCTTTATGTCTGTCTTATTGTCTGCTGTTTTACGTCTCAGTTGAAGCTGTCTGCTGACGTCAGAGTTGGGCTGTTTTATTCTAAGGGCCATAGAAGTTCATAATACCTGGAGAGAGCTAGCCGTTAGCTTTCCCATTCATCCCAATGGCAGTACCATACGTTTTGCAACATGCCGAGTAGAGAAACCCTGACAATCATGAGGAAAAGACCTACCTAAGCTGCTCCCTAGCTCTTGTTTTTTCCCAAAATGCACCTCTTCGGCATCAATATCACATTAACTTGCTCAGAGTGTAGATTCTCTCCATTTCTAATTACAGCTGAGGAAAATGCACCTAACCGAGTCCAACAGCAAGGTTTCTTATAGCAAACAACCTTTTCTTTATCTGGGGTTTTCTCTCTCTTTCTCTCTCACACACACACACACTCTTATCACACCTCTGTCAACAGTAAGCAGCTCTGATAAGCTTTGACACTGAAATATGTTGAATATACGTGTTGTTCTGCCTTGTTTTTTATACAACAAGATGAAGTCAGACAGGCAATGGGAGGCGGTAGGACTCTGATTGGCTGATTAGTTATGTGTTCTCCTCATGTAGGTAACAAATGAAAATAGACTTAAGCCTCACGTTCCTTTAGGGAGACGGACTTCTGCTGCCGCCCATCCAAGTCTAGCCATGATTGTACGCCACCGAGCTACATGTAAAACAACCCCTCTGAAACCAATTACAGGCTGCTTTCCCCTCCTTGTTTTGTAATGCTGTATTCTTTATTGGCATCGCTCTGTACAAAAAGCCAATTTTTGACTCTATGGTCTATACGAGGCTCTAAGATTGGCTTAGGGGGAGAGGGATTTGAGAACATATGCTACAAACTAGTAATATTGGATGGGAAAATAGGGAAAAAAGGAAACAAATTAGGGCCCCGGAAAGCTGCATAACTGAAGCGACAGATATGGCAGAACTTTGATGCGTTTTTCCGTTCTTCAGCAGATTGGTGGAGGCTCTATAAATAGGAGGTTTTCTGGGTGAAATCCCAAGTGAAGCTGTTGTACCCGTAAGCAAAGACACTTAACCTCAATTACATCAGGAAGCATGCAGCCGTAGACGTACGGAAAATGGGGGTGCCAGACAGAGCTGCGTTGCGTGTCTGGCTGAACAGCACAAGTAGATGTTTCAACCAGTGGAATTTTACTGCAATTTGTCGCCAAATGTTTTTTTTTTTGTTGAGATTTTACCCATGCTGCATTTCTGTGTTTGCCAAAAGATGAAAGACACCTTGCTGATGAAGATCAGGGAAGGACAGACAAACAGGCAGACAAACGCAACATCAGAAAAGCGTTAAACCTCACACAACCGTGCAGGTGGCTTGTGGGCGGATGGGATCTGGAAGACAGAGGTCTTTAGACGCCCCAATCTGCCCCTATTCTTTTCACCCGCCATCTTTTCTGAGTCCTCCCACTCTTCCTCCATTGTCATCCTCCCACCTATTGGCGGAGGGCTGGGGGAACGCGACACACAAACAGTAATAATCTCGCCACTGGAAATCGGCAGGAGGCTTCATGCATTCTGGTGCACTTTAATCTCAGTAATTGCATATATTTTTTGAAATGTATCGTTACCCAGAGCTGATAATGAAGGGAGATTTACTTAACTGTGTATAATTTAACAAGGTCCTGGGGGAGAGCGTGTGTGTATATTAGTGTTCTCCCACTTGTGTTGAGAGATATTATTTTTATCTATCATTTCGCTCTAAGGCTGATTTAATTAGAAACGTATAAATTGTTTTTTTTGAACATAATAAAAGACATCTAATGTAGGTTAATTTTACTGTAATCCCGAGCGACAGGCTTCAGTGCAAATTCTGCGATTTTCAGGTCAAGACAACTGAATTACAGTACGTGCTCTATCAAAATGCTCTAGCTTGGATTCAATTTTGATTTTGCTTCTCAGGCTGTTGTGTAGACTGAGGTATGATAACTGTACTGACCAGTTCTTGGGCTTACTAGAGTTTTGCGAGGCTTGCATTAAGTTGGCTCTACATTGCATAATATTTTATCAATGTGAAGCAACCAGCCTGTGCTGTTTATGGAATTTTGTGAATCCAGTGATCATTGCATCAATATTCCCAGCCTTGTCCCAGGCAGTAAGTTGCGAGTAGTCAGCCAAACCAATCTGAGTTGCCTAGCTTTTAACCAGTTATGGATGCACTCCATTTCACCATTCAGAATTGAATGCCTCTCATTTTTTCCTTCCATTCAGATCAAATTCTACTCCAACTTCCTGTGTTGTGTGGCCAGTTTTAATTTCGATTCCATTTGGAAGGGAATTATTTTCAGTTGTCAGTGTGGCTGAGGCACTAACAACATGTAAAACTAAATTTTTTTTATTGCAAACATTCTCATTTCACACTTGTTGAATATATGGTTTGCGATGCTACACAGTTTTACACAACAGAGGCCCCCAGGGCTCCATTCTAGGCCTCCAGCCATTGTGGCAGTGATGTAGCCGAGGCCCGGCTCCAGATTTCTGTGGAGACCTTGTGGTCGGGAGATCAGGCGTACAGAGTACCTGTAATTACCTCATGATGGCTGTTACAGGGCGCCGTCCTGCTGTTACCACTGCACATCATTCACCATATTTGTTTTGTCATGCCACACCTGTCCTCGTTACGGAGAATAATCCGGCTAAATAAATCACATTATCCTACTGCCTTGCGCCATGCGGCTCTGAAGCGTGGATCTGGGAGCCTGGGTAATAAGTTTCAATTAGAGGATGGATGGAGGAGGGGGTTGGAGGAAGGTGTCTCACCAAGCCCAGCATCAGGGGCTTCTGCTCTCCTGTGCCGAGGGGTGATTTGTCTCCATTAACATGCAAGGCATCTGAGTTTGTATTGTAACCGCAAGACTATAAGGATCTACGGGGTTCAATGCCAAGACGTGTCAACTGACCAGAGGTCCATTATATGTTCTACAGATATCCAAATTAAAAAAAAAATGTTTTTTCTAAATTATCTGGCCTTGCTTGTTTTCTGGTCTTGCTAGTTGTCCGCAAACTAATGTCTCTGTTTAACTCATTGTACAGCTGTTTCCTGAGACCGGACCAAGGCAAGGTGGAACCAGACTCACCATCACCGGAGAGAACCTGGGTCTGCAGTTTAGAGACATTATGACAGGCGTTCGACTGGGAAAAGTACCCTGTGTTCCTATTGAAGAGGAATATGTTAGTGCGGAAAGGTGAGGGAAACTTTTTTTTGTCTGTCCTGTTTAATACTGTGAATCTGCTTTGAAGCAATCACTTTTGGATAAAACATAAACAAGTGGGTAGCACTTTATTTTACAGTCCTGTTCTTCGTGTACATACTGTGTACTTATTGTAGTAATTGCAATAACTAGTGAAGAACAAGGTACTAACCCTGAGTCTAGCCCTACCCCTTGTAGTTACTTTATATTACCAGTACTTTCTTGGGTAAGTACATTATAAGTACATGTATACACAAGTTCTGGTAATAAAGTGCAGCCAAAAAGTGACTTCACTTGATTACCGCCATATTTGTTTTTGTCGCAATTACTAATACGATTGCCACACTTACAGTATGCAATCGTTCAAAGCCCATTAATGTTATTCTGTGTGTTTAAGATGTTTTTTCTTTCTTTCTACAGGTTATCTTACGGGTTTTTTCATTGTATTAAATTTAGTTTTAGTATAAAATTATAATACCATTCATAGTTTAAAGCATCAGTTTTCAGCTTATGTTCATGTTAAAATATGGCGTGCAGTTGCTTCAAACAATAATATAAACATCATTCAGTGTAAATTGTGATAAATGTAGTTAATAATCACAAAAATTAAAATTTCAAGGGAATAATTGACAATTGTGGTATTTGTCATAATCTTGCTGCCTTAATCTATACAGTGTATTTCACCCATAATTTCCACTGTGTAATCTGTCAAACTCAGTGCACAGAGTGCAGTTTTAATACATTGTTGGTACTGGTTATCTGATTATTTTTTTCAGCATAGCTGTATAGTAGTTAACACATTTTAGCTCCAGAATCCTTGCAGTACAGAAACCAGTGTAGAAAAAAGTCTGCACATTCCATCTGGCCTACTAATAAATCAGACACAGATTAATTATAGTAATAATATTTACTTGTGCTGTATCATATAAATCCATCCATTCACCTTCGTCCCCTTGAGGCCTTTGGTAACTTAGCAGTGCTGTTAATCACAAACCCTAAAGAGGATTCTGACATTTTCTCTTCTGCAGGATTGTGTGTCTGCTGAATGACGCCACAGGATACCGTGTACAGGAAGCCCAGGTGGAGGTGTGCGTAAGAGACTGCCTGGCTGACTACAGAGCCCTCTCACCCAGGGCTTTCACCTTTGTGGTGAGTCTCTAAGAGTCCGGAGACACTTAATCCTACAGATACATTCAGATCTGCCTGTCTTTTGGGTAATTTAAATGCAAATTGGATGCATTTAATTCCAAACCTGTGTATCTTTATTTCTAACTTTCTATTTATCAGCGTTGCCATTACAGGAATAAATTACATTTTAAGATTTGTGACCGGTGCTGGCAAAATGAGTCACAAAAAGCTATTTTTCTAAATGATGTATGTTTTGTTGAAATCAGAATTGAACTACACCTGCCTGAAGTCAATGAAGTCAGCTTTTCTCCATTCTGAGAAAAGAGGATTTTTTTTAATTTTACATCTAACCAAAAGCATTCAAGTGGGAAAAACGAATAATAAAATGTAAAAATCACTTCAGTGGGCTATGGGTAAACATAAGAGACTTATTTAAAAAACTTCACCAGTTTTTTCCAGCGCAAAACTTTTGAAATGAGGTTCTCCTTGCAAAGTTTGTTTATACATCTCAATAATAATGTGTGAAATAAGATGCCAATAACAAACAATGTGCTTCTTCAATATGTCTTTTTTTATCTTAGACGCCATACTTCACACGTGTTCACCCCGTTCAGGGACCTCTTTCAGGGGGAACCAGAGTCACTATTGAAGGAAACCATCTCAATGCTGGCAGCTCTGTTGCAGTCAACATTGGACGCCACCCTTGTCACTTTAAAAAGTAATGCTTTTCTTTATCTCCTGCTTATCTTTTTGTTGGTGTCGTTGTTTAACAGTTTCCCAATTCTGAAAAGGAAACTCTAAATTGTGAGAGATAAACTTGCAATTGTGAGAAAAAAGTGGAGTGGAAAAATAAATCAGAATTTTTAAGGAGAAAAGTAAAATTTGCTGATTTAAACTGGAATTTCTGAGGCAGAAAAAGTCAAAATTGTGTATTAAATAAATATTTATAAACTCATTATGATTTTTTTAGCTGGAAATTCTGAAAAATAGAAGTTAAAATAGCAAGATGTATACTCATAATTACAAATTTATAACTGTGAATTCTGTTAAAAAACAAGGCAAAGTTTCAAGTTGTAAACACACCTATAATGGCCACTCGGTAAACAAATAGTGCACTACAAATGTTACCGCCACTCGACTTGAACGACCGTCGCTGCAACGCCGTAACACCAGCCTTTCTCCGTCGCTCGAGTAGAAATGGCTTCTGGAATGTTCGCATGAACTGCTCGGCTCCGAAGCGAAAAGCTAATGAACGCTAGATCGGCTGACCTACTTATACTAGCAAGGCGATTGGGTTCAGCTGATCCTAATCAGCGTATGCCAATGAAAAGCATTGGCGTGTTTGCATACACGCAGAGTTGTTTTGGCATCTCGAAGCGAGATTCCTATTTGTCGGTCACCGACGTGACGTCAGAGTGACCGACTGAAAGGAAACTTGAAGTTCTGACGAAAAAAATTCAAATTGTAAAATGTAAACCCATAGTTTTGAGTTTAGAACTCACACTTGTGTCTGTAATCCAGATTTATAACTTAAAAGTTATAATTGTGAAATATTAACTTCTGATTTGTGATGATCTTTTTCATTATTAATATTATTGTTATCTCATAGCAGGAACACACTTGTACACTGTTTATTAATAAGGCAAAAGCCCCAAACTATGAAAAAAGTATACAGTTGTCTGTTTGGCTGCCCTTCTGTCTGTCTTGTTATCGTTTTATCCCTCCATCTGTGTGGCTTTCTTTCTAACTTTGTATTTCTGTCTGTCATATAGTTTCTGTTTGTTTGTTTGTTTGTTTGACTGTTTTATATGTTCCATAGGCTCTGTGCCAGTCGTTTTGATGGTTAGCCTGTTGGCTGTTTTGGTATAGCGTTTGCCAACGTACAGTCTCTACTCGCTTGTTAATGTGGTCCTTTTCTCTCTCTCGCTCTCTCTGCTTTTTCGTCTGCCAAGTTGTCTCCCTCTGTCTTTATCTGTATCCTTCCAAAAAGCTGTCTTCCGGCTTCTCACCTTAGCACGTCCACCTGTCATTCCGTCAGTCAAAACGCCCAGGCCCATTTTTTTTTTACCCCTCTGCGTGTATCTACAGCATAAAGAGACACTTTGAAGGCAAGAACATCAGCTACGTTATGGCACAGGCGGTCCCGGTCGATTGTACACTTCTGTTTGTGGACGGGGACAGTGAATGAGTGTTCCTGGCGTCCGCCTGTCTATCTGTAGCACCAGACCGCTCTGCATTGCAGCGGAGAATAAAAACATTGTCTCGCTGCCAAGTCTCAGACATGAGAGAGGGAGAGAATGAGGATTACCGCGGTTCTCGCTGACTGAGACGTCAGCCACACCTGGTCTCAGAGCCAGGGTTCACTTCTGAGAGAAAGTCCACTTCTTGTTAACCCATTGTGCGGGGGTGTTAAAGGGATATTTCAGTCAAAATGAATGTTCTCTCATCATTTACTACACCCTCATCATTTACTACACCCTTGTTCCAAACCTGTATGACTTTATTTCTTGTGTGGAACATAAAGAGACATTTTGAATAATGTTCACGTTGAAAAGAAAAGGAATGGAGGTTGAAGTACATTTATGCCCTGAAAAAGCCACAATATAAGGAATTATCTACCCCCAAATTAAAAATTGGAAATCGTTTATTCACCCATGTTGTTTTAAATCTATGACTCTTCCTATTACAGAACACAAAATTTTAAAGAACGTCCACAATGCTCTTTTTAACTCAAAGTCGACAGAGAACAAAAGTGTTCATGCCCCAGAAATCAATCAAACATAGCCCACCCAAAAATTAAAACGGTCTTTATTTACTAACCCTCTTGTCTTTCCAAACCTGTTTGACCTCCTAGTGTGATTTTTATTCTTTTGCACTGAAACACAGAGACATTTTTCAAAATAACAACGTTTATAAAGAATACATTTTATAAATATCATACATTTCTAGGACAACAGTAGGGTGAGTTAATGATGATTTTTTTTTTGCCTAGACTGTTCCTTTAGAGAATTCTAAAAATCTTTCACTTCATGTCCTCTCATTTTAAGGAACAAAATGCAAAAATAAGTCTACAAAAAAGAAAGTTACACATACAACATTTGCACTATATCCATGAAATAATATTGTATAAGCACCAGTCTAAATTAGAATTAATTATTTACTAAAAGCTAGCTTAGCTCTAGTCCCTAATGTACTTTCATTGCATGGAAAAGAGCAACTTAGACATTTTGTTTTTGTTTTGTTTTGTGGAAGAGCCAGACAGGTTTCCAAAGACATGAGATCTTCATTTTTAACTCAAACCTCTCTTTCAAATGCCCTGCTTCTTTTGTGTGTGTGTGTGTGTGTTTTATGTCTTCCATTCATAATATCCTGCAAATTCGTATTCAAATTTATTCTACATGTCTGTAATCCAAATTACATATTTAAAATGCAAAATCTCGAAAAAATATCCCAAAGCAATGATTGCGTTTTGCACTTCATTCTGTTAAATGTCTGTATATTTTACCTTTGAGGAAATTTCTGGCTTATCCACTCTGCAACTCGCTCTCTTTGCACTCTTCCATCTTTTCATTTTTTTATTTTTTGTTTGTGACAACCACCTTGTCAAAATATGTGCAGTCTTCAGAGGATTTCTGGGGTGTGCATCTTGAAAAGCGTTCCCATGGCAACGTGCTAAGGGGATGTGCATGGAGATTGCAGGCACGTCTCCAGTACAGGAGGAGAGAGTAAAGCAGACACACAGACAAAAACACAGCCCAAGTCTTTGAAACCCATATGCTTGTTAACACAAATGATGGAGCTTCATCAAACATACTTAACTCTTACTGAGTACAGAATCTGTGTCATGATGAAATATGAATGTGACGACATGCTTACACGGCACATGCTCTGATTGTAATGAGAATTACAGTAAACCTTTCAGTAGCTCTTTCTCTAACACACCTTCCTCCGTGACTGTAGACGGAGCTCTAAAGAGATCGTGTGCATGACCCCGGCTGGCGTGAACGCGGGAAGCACTCCAGTTATGGTGGACATTGACTCTGCTGAGCTGAGGAACCCTGAGGTGAAGTTTAACTACACAGAGGACCCCACCATCCTGAAGATAGACCCAGACTGGACCATTGCTAGGTAAGCGACGCAACTGTTACATGACCATTGTTCAAGTTGTTAATATTGAAGTATTGAGACATCAGAATAGAATGGATGTCTGACTACAATATTGTTTATGTGCCCCAATACATTAAGAAGTGGGCAATCATGGAGGACACACAAGTTTGAATCTGTTACAATATTCCTTCAATTTCTTCCATCTTTATAAAAAAAGTGTGTATACTATATACAGTGAGTACGGAAAGTATTTCAGACCTCCTTAAATTTTTCAGTCTTTGTTATATTGCAGCCGTTTGCAAAAAACATTTACATCAAGTTCAATTTTTTCCACATTAATGCACACACACCATCCCATATTGACAGAAAAACACAGAATTGTTGATATTTTTGCAGATTTATTAAAAAAGAAAAACTGAAATATCACATGGTCTTAAGTATTCAGACCCTTTGCTCAGTATTT
>JAUMHR010000084.1:13364526-13388132 GCA_032361145.1 Enteromius fasciolatus
TGCCAGTCTTAGTACACGATGCGACTACAGAAGAGTCAAGTTTTAAACAGGTTTAAATAAATGTAAAAATATCGAAAGTCATTTTATAGACGCTAACTGGTCTAATCGGATTCAATGATTTATGCTAAGCTATGCTAATTTTGGGACCACCAGACCCGGCTGAATGGATTCAAAAACGTAAAACACATCTGTCTTACTCTAGGGATGTTGGAAAATGAGCCTATTTCCAAAAAAAGTGGAGTGTTCCTTTAAGGTTACTTGTACATAATTAATGTATATTTATGTGTTATTATAATACTAAGTACATTTACCATTGGTAACAAGGTGTTACCAAAATGTTTCTTAAGCAGAAAATCAGCATTTCTAAAGAATTATAAGACAAAAAATCGCATTGACTCTACATTTCTGAATGGTGCACCACTGTATCTCTTATACTGTACTGATTTGGGAGTTTTCACAGTTTGATTCATAAGCATTTGACTCTTATGAGTCAGTTTTTGTAATGAATCTTTCTCTCTTATATTTCACCCAAAAAGGATTATTTATTTATTTATCTATGACTTTTTTCCTTTGTGATTTTGAAAATCACAAAACATGATGAATTGATGATTCAATGAAAATTGTTTTAAAATTAAACATTAAAATGTATGTTTACATTATGTTTTAACATTTGAAGCATATAAATGATCATATTTTGTGTTGTGCAGAAGCATTTGAAACAACATTAGAGCCAGTAAATGATTACAAACAGAATTTTTCTTTTTTGTTAAAGTGTGTAATTACTCACCCCCGAAAAACAAAAATGCACCCAGTTTCATACAAAAGCACAGAATTGAACTTGCCTTTGTTCTGCAAGAATAGAGCGACCTGAGGGCCTTTCCACAACTAGGTCCAACATGATGTGACAAATAATGAGACACAAGCTGTCTGTCAGTGGTCAGCCAGGTCAGAGGCCATCCCTACAGGCACCTCTGCATCCTACCCTCCATCAGCTCTTAGCTCTATCTCCTTTTATATACTCCTCGCCTCACCCCTCCTGCTTCACTCCATGACGCCACTCACAGAGCCTGATTGAGCTGCAGGAAGTCGGTCCTCCCCTTGTCTGTCTCTCTGTCTCACTCTCGCTTTAGCAGCTCTCTGGTTTTATTAGTTCAATCATGCAGGGCTCAGCATGCAATGGAAGAATTTTAATCAACAGGAAACGGGAGTCCAGAATACAGTACTTTCACTTCATAGAGATTCATTTAACGATGACACGAACTGAACATGCTTTTGCATCATTTGAGAACATCAGATGTAATTGTTTATACAGGAGTAGTTCATACAAAAAATTTCAATTGTCATTAAATTGTCATTATTCATTACTAATACATATATATATATGTATATGTATATATATATATATGAAGTAGTGCTGTCAAGTCATTAATTGATTAATTGCATCCATAAAAGATGTTGTTTATAAAATGTTTACTATTTATATTTATTATGTAAATATTTCACGTATATAAATGTTTTATAAAAAGTGAAAAAAAAAAAATATATATATTAAATATATTTATATATAATATAAATTACATGCAAATACATGTAAATATTTTCCTAATATTTTTCTTTACATACACATAACAAATATTCACAGTGCACACACATCTTATGCAAACAAAAATGCTTATTTTGGATGCGATTAATCATTTGACAGCACTAAAAAGTCTTTTGTACTCACCAAAGTTGCATTTTTGAGCTTTAAAATAGTCAAAATGCTAATATTGTGAAATAGTATTACAGGTTGTAAAATCATGTAAAATCATTTACTTTTATAATATATTATAAAATATAATTTATACTTGTTTTCAGTATCACACCAGTGTTTCACACGATCCTTCAGAATCATTCTTATATGCTGATTTACTGCTAATATAACATTTCTAATTGATATCCATGCTGCAAACAGTTGTGCTGTATTACATTCACTGTATTTTGATCAAATGCAACTTTGTTGAGCATAAGAGACAATTAATAAAAATATTTTTCAGCTTTTATTTATGAAAAATGGCTGAACATTTTTGACATTTATCATTGGTGAAGCAAGAACGTTTTGCCTAATATCTTTTATAAACAATTGAATTACCACAGATTTACAATGAAACACTGGTAATTTTGTGTTTTTGGATGAACTCAAGCTTTCATACCAAATTAACCAATTCCAATTTGCTCATTTGAAGTCCGTTTCAAGCTTTGACTGTTTACAGGCCCCCGTTTGGCTCCTCTGCTAGCTGACAAAAGTTCAGAAGCAGACAGTTTGAGATTGCTAATTAGCAATAGGAAAAGCGACGCTGTTTTAGACGGATGGGATTGTGGCGTGAGTTAGTGGAACTGACAAGCTGTTGTCACCAACACACAGCTTGTAGTATCACATATGAAGACACAGCTCAGACAGCACAATTGAAGCAAACTGACACGCATCCAATCTTTCTCACAAAGTGCTTTATTTTTTTATCAACATTCCGGCCACAGTGCTGCTTTGGAACAAGGTCTGCTCAAGGCTGTGGTGTGGAATAATTGATCTGCTAGCTCTATATTTCAACAGGATATTTTCCTGCTACTGTTCATTAGCTCTATGGGTGGGTGAGGTCTGGCTATGTGGTCTGCACTCTCTCGCTCTCTTTCTGTCTCTTTCTTTAATGAAGCTGAAGCGTGGGATGAGGTCTGGTCTCTCGGCCGCGCGCGCTGCAGTGGGGGTCTCTAAGAGTGATGTATTCACGCTCCCTCTCGTTAGCAGCTGTCGGCTTAATTAGCGCAGATGCTAACGAGACGTTAACAGCATATGGTGGGAGGGTGGGTGGAGTAAAACAGGATGAAGTGATGGAGGAAACCAGAGGAAACTGTTTCATGTGGGTATGTGTAAGGCGGAGGGAGACGGTGGGTTTCCTCGTTTCGACGTGCCCATCATAATCACTTCGGTCGGGGGTCGGTTGAGGAGGGGTATGTGCCTGACACATATGACAGCTCGCTGTAATTTTTTTTCTGGCTTACAAGTTTCCTGCATTGAACCTGATCAATCTTCTGAAATTATCTCAGATTTTGGCTTGACAGTTTGAAGCTACAATGAGTAAACTTGCTAATCACTAGTTTCTGAGGCAATTTAGAAAGCTTTTTTACATAGTACCACACAAAATCTGAAGCTACAATGAGTACGATTGCTAATTGCTAGCTTCTGTCTCAGAAACTCATAGCAATAGCTTAGATTGTAGCTGTCCCAGAAACTAGCGATTAGCAAGTATATTCACTGTAGCTTCAGATTTTGTGTGGTACTATGTGAAAAAGCTTTCTACTCCCTTTTTTTGTATTTCACACAATATTTGCTATCTCTGAATCTACAAAGATGAATAAACTTGCTAATCACTAGTTTCTGAGGCAAAAACTAGCGCTTAGAAAGCTTTTTTCCACATAGCAAAATCTGAAGCTACAATGAATAAGAATGCTAATTGCTAGTTTCTGTCTCAGAAACTCATTACAATTCATTGGTGCTTCAGATTGTAGCTTCAGATCCTTTGTAGCTTCTGCCTTAGAAACTAGCGATTAGCAAGTTTATTCACTGTAGCTTCAGATTTTGTTAATGTGTAATTCACACAATATTTGCCATGTCTGAATCTACAATGAATAAGATTGCTAATTGCTAATTTCTGTCTCAAACTAATTACAATTCATTATAGCTTCAGACTGTAGCTTCAGATCCTTTTGTAGCTTCTGCCTCAGAAACCGATTAGTGAGTCTATTCATTGTTGCTTCAGATTTTGTGTTAATTCACACAATATTTGCTATGTCTGAATCTACAATGAGTTCACTAATCACTAGTTTGAGGCAAAACTTGGTGTTAGTCAGCTTATTTTCATACCGCACAAAATCTGAGGCTTCAAATAAGACTGTTCATTGTTAGTTTCGGTCTCAATAGATTATTCGTAGTTTCTGCCCCAGAAACTCCATAGCTTCAGATTTTGTTAATATGTAATTCACACACTTATGTCTGAATCTACTTGATTGCTAATTGCTCATTTATGTCTCATACACATTAAAATTACAATTGATTAATTATAGCTTCAGATTGTAGCTTCAGATACTTAGATCTGCCTCAACATTAGCATGTTTATTTATTATAGCTTCAGATTTAGGTAATATTTAATTCACACAAATTTTCTCCTTGCAGAAAAAAAACTGTTAAAATCAGCTTGGTCTTAGCTGGTCTAAGCTGGTTTTAGATTTTTTTTTTTTTTTACAGCAGGGCTGTCTAAAGCTACAACGAATAAGATTTGAAAATGGCTCATTTCTGTCTCAAACTCATTAGGCTAACTTCATTATAGCTTCAGGTTTAGATTCTTTGTAGTTTCTGCCTCAAACTATTGATTAGCAAGTCTATTTAAAGCAGCTTCAGATTTTGTGTTTTAATGTGTAATTCACGCAACATATTTGCTATGTAAATCTGAGAAATACATTGCTAATCAGTAGTTTTAGGCAAAAACTAGCAATTGGCTAGCCTGGGCCCGCCCATACTTCCTGTGATGCTACATTCAATTTTGCGAGCAAAGTCAGTCTGGCAAAGCTGCCGTTTTAGAGAACCATTTCAAACATGGCGTGTACCGAGCAGCGACAATCATTCGACTGCTGTTGCTGCTGTTTTGAGAAATTTTCATGACAGGTTTTCTTTGAAAACGGAGCAGAAGTAAAGTAAGTAAAGACATTTTTACTGCTTTAATGAAGGTTATGGTGGCTTCAGGTTCCGCCACCACGCATGCGTCATCGGAATGAGTGGTCTGATTGGTTGTAGATTCGTCCAGTAGTAGGACGCCGGTTAAGTGTAAGGTAGCTTGGCCAGACTAAGCTTGTATGAAACTACAAAAAAAAAAGTGTTCTAAGTGTTCTTCAGATTATTTTCTTCCCTATACTGTAGCTACTTGCAATTAACAACTTTTTTCCATTAGCTCTTGATTTTGTGTGGTATAATCCACATAATGTGTGCTCTCTGAAGCTAGCATGACTAACCTTGCTAGTCACTAGAATCTGAGGCAGAAACTAGCGATTAGCAAACTTACTGACATACCATACAAAATCTGAAGCTGTATGAATAAGGCTGTTAATTGCTAGTAATTAGTTTTACTAATTCATTGCAGCTCAGAAACTATGTTTACGCAAATGTATTAATTGATTTGAAAATCATTTCACATTTTAAAAGTTTGATTTGTATTTTAATTTAATCTTTCTTTTGTGTTATAGTTTTACATGGCAGTCTGCTCTCTGAATGCTAATTGTCCAGAATAAGTTATAAACCATAAGCCAGACTATGTGAGGCTAGATAACTCCTAATGGAATCTACCAAACACATAAAGAAGCTGAAGAACAGAAAGTTGTTGGTTAGTGAGTAAAAGATGTTAATGCAGAAAACAACATATTAGTCCACACCCCAGCAATCGCTCTCTCTCCACACCTATCCGTTTGTTTCACAAAGGGGTTTAAGTGCTTCCTCCCAATCGTTAACCTCCATCTATCGCTCTCTCTCTCCCCTGCGTTTAAACTGTTTGTCTTTTTCGAGAGGGGCTTTTTGAGGGTGTGAGAGGCTAATGGTTGTATTGATTGGCAAGTCCTTGTGATTATTTGAAAGCGGTGCACCATTATAGCTGCTTGTTTTTCACATCTGAAGTGATAGTTTATAAGTAATCAAGTTTTGCTCAATATACATACCTGAAATGCATTTTATGTCCGTGTGTTGCTATGAAAGGAAAGAAGGGCTATTGATTTCGTAATCTTTTTGGTTTGTCTTCCACTTTTTATGAGGTGAAAAAGTCACAGTGCATGTATTCATGACATTGTGGAGTCCTAACGCACCGTTGTTGTTTCTGACACTTTCTCTCTCTACAGGAGTGTGCAGGTGAGCCTCTCTTCATGCTGTACTGTGCTATGAAACAGCAGATGGAAAAAGGCCCTATAGACGCCATCACTGGAGAGGCCCGATACTCCCTCAGTGAGGACAAACTCATCCGACAACAGATTGACTACAAGACACTGGTCAGTGCAAGCGCACAACATTCACAAACTCATCTGTTGTTTCTTTATGTCTCTCCATATTTGAATTTGCATTAAAATCAAGATTAAACACAAATTTACCTGATGGTCTCAGGTATAATTCACGTGCACAGTTCATGCACATTGTTATATAAGAAAAAAAGTACGCTTGAAATCATTTTGAAGTGTCATGCTGTTAGCTAGCAACATGCTAACACTAAACTACAAATTAATTGATTCAATTCATTGTGCACTTCATGTAAAGTGTGTTATTCATACTCCCTGCTGATGGTTTTCTTACATGTAAGTATTTCAAATCAGTTTCTTATAAGCCTTTTACAAAAGCAACAGTATGCACTTACAAAACAAGAATTATATGGCAACATATTGGAAAATACAATGTTACGTGATATGAATAAATTGCTCAGACTAATTTATTTCATCTCCTTTTAGACACTTCATTGTGTGAATCCGGAGAACGAGAATGGCCCAGAGGTGACTGTGAAATGCCTGAACTGTGACACTATAACCCAGGTGAAGGAGAAGCTTCTGGATGCTGTGTATAAAGGAAGCCCATACTCCCAGAGACCCAAAGCAGGAGATATGGACCTGGGTAAGAACTCTTGAGAATAATGAGGAAGGAATATGACAGAGAAAGCTTTTTAGCACATGGTCATACATATAGATAATCCTAGGTTAGCTTGTTTCATGTTGCACACTATTTATACTTTGCCCTGATTTGTAATTAATGCTGGGCAGTTGGGTTCATACTCTACGTTTGGAAACCCTGGGTTAATGTTCCTATTTGCATATTTATGAGGTCAATAAGATTGATTGGCAAATGACCCATTTTAATAACTGCCTGTCCATCTCTAAAAATGTTTAGTGTTAAAGTGGAGCTTTCTGTGGCAAAGCACTTGAATATAGAATGAGGTGGTTTATGATTGGTTTTCTGTTGATAAAGTTTGCTGTAAAATTCTGGCACCCCACAGTAAAGTGTATACTGTACCTTTGCTTCTGCGATTCATGAGGGTTTCATAACCTAGGGTTAAAAGCGGTGCTTAACCTTAACCTAGCGGTGCTTAACCAAAAAAAAATTTGCATGACCCTGAGTAAAGAGTGGCCTGGCCTGGGGTTAAAAAGATGATAACCCAAAGTTTAATACAAAGTGAAAATTCTTGAAGAGACTTTGTGGCAGAGCTGTTACGCTTCAAGATGGATTAAATATTGCATTTTTCAGGAAGTTTCGTAGCCTAGTTAATTAAGTAGTTGATTATTGATTTCAGTAGCGCGAAATGCATGTGGAAGAGTCCAAATATTATCTCCACATAGTATTTTATTTTAATATTGAATATTGTTTAGATATAATATTTTATTCAATTGACAATATATATATATATTGACAGCCCTTATATATATACACATTAAATTAGCTGAATTTAATTGACCATTGATATGCTTAATTAAATGATTCAACTAAATTATTACCATCCCTATTGTATGTTCTTGTAATCAATTGCTTCTGTTCAAAGCAGTTATTGTCAGCTGATACAAATGTTCAGCTTATCAGCAGCTTGATATAAATGGATGCTGAAGTCACCGTTGTGGGCACCAGGGAAATAGACACTGAACCATATCATCCACAGCAAGATCCCATTAGCTCGAGCAGTTCCCAACATGATTGTCATCTGGCTCAGTCTGAGTGATGCTATCAGCTGCAGATCTCATCTGGCTTTGCTCTGCTCCTTGGCAGTTGTCTTTCAGAGCCTGTTTGGAAATAAGAAACTGCGATTTCCTCCTGCAACAAACAAACAGGGAGGTTGTTTATTGGAACGGTTTGCTTGTAAGAGGCTTAGAATAGTCATTCCCATGACCTTGATCAGATCCGTAATTTAGATCTGACCTGGACTCTGACTTCCTAGTTATGTCACTCACCTCAGTAACAGCAAGTGTGTGTTTTCATATCTGTTCAGTTAGCACAAGCGACTTCGCTCTGCACAGGAAGATTTGGACAAGGTCTGCACAAGGTTGTGCTCTAAATGAAGCCTTACTAAATAGGAAAGCTTCCCTCAAGTGGTCAGTCGTCCTTGCTGTGGGAGTGATGTGCATGTTGTACACATATAGCTAGAGTTTGAGCACAGACTTGTCCCCAAAAGTGAGGTAAATTTGGCAAAACTTGCTTTGAGAGCCATTTGAGGGCATTCCCAGTTGAAAAATTGATTAATGAATAAGTAAAGGCATGAAACATCGTTCCGTTCCTATGGACACACCAGACTCATCTTGTTTTCTGTTTCAGAGTGGCGGCAGGGGCGGCTGGCGAGGATCATTCTGCAGGATGAGGATGTCACTACTAAGATTGATAATGACTGGAAACGCCTGAACACATTAGCACACTATCAGGTACAGTTACTCTCCACACCTGAGCTGTTACCATGAAAATAAACAGCACTAATATAGAAAACAGTGTTTATGGACAGAAATGGAGTCATGGTGAGCTATAAGGTCATGGAAATGTAATGAAATTTATATATATATACATATATACACAGTACTGTGCAACTGCATTCATTTTCACCAACAAAATTGGTTTTAAGTTGGTTATTTCTATCTTTTGCAGTGGCAAAATATCAGTTTACATTTCCATACATTATTTTTGTCATTAATTGTAATAAGGCAGTGAGATTATTGTCTGCACAAGGAGTCTGACAACAGCCAGTGGTCCACACAGAGATCTGATCATCATCCAGTCTGTCTGGAATGACATGAAGTAACAGAACAAACTGAGACAGACTCAATCCAGAAGAACTGTGGCAACGTCTCCAAGATGAAGAAAAAAACCTACCTGGAAAGCTTTCTGAAAAACTATGGGCGAGTGTGCCTCAGAACAGAAGCTGTTTTACCAAAAGCTGTAATACCAAATATTTATATGATTTAGTTAATGGAAGTTAACTGATAAATTAATCTATTTATGGAATTATTTTTGAAAGCATCCTCATTTTACAGCATTTTCACACGACTGTCTAAAACTTTGAACGGTACTGTAGCTTTGCAGGTAGATTTTTTTTAAAGCATCTTGGAGACATTGCCACAGTTAAATGATTAGTTGCATATTGTATTGTATATTTATTATGGACGTATATAAGCACACACATACAACTTATGTTTTAAAAATATTTAAATGTATTTATATATATATATATATATATATTAATTATTCATATATATTATGAATAATTTTACATATTAATATATGTAAATGCATGTCAGTGTCAACTCTGTTACCTACAGTAGGTAGACTTACAATGGAGACAATGATGTAACAGAGTTGCTGGCATAAATGCTAAGAAATGAGCGTTAAATAACTCAATGTGAGATCACTAATACATTCTGTTTTCCTCTTGATTGTAGTAGCAGAGTTGACGTTTTAAAATAAGAGGTTTTTCATCATTTCCTGTAACTTCCACAATTCTGAGAGATAATTCCACCAATTTAAAGGAAAAATATGGTGTGGTAACAGAGTTGTCACAAGATTTGGGTACATACTTTTTTCTAAGAAAGATTTATTTAATGTTGTAGAATTACATAAAATGAATAAAATGTTGCCAAAAGAAAAGTACTATAAAATAATTTGACTGAACATTGATAAATGATCACAAAAAATACACTGCCTAATGCGGACAAGAAGAAATCATGATTTTTAGCTATCTAGCTAAGACACTTTTAAAATAAATTATTATATTGTTATGGACTGCACATGTTGCAATTCATAACAATTAGTAAAGAACAATAATAAATAAATTAAAATAACAATAAAACATAACCATTATTTCCATTTGAAATGAAAATAATGATTTGGACACCTAATGTACATATGTATTTACATAAACACAATATATATATCTTTTTTTGTGAGGTGGTATCTTAAATAGTAAGAAAAAAATCATGGTAACTTTAACAACTTTGTAATTTTTTCTCTTATGCTGCTTTTTTATTCATTTATTTTTTCAAAACTAGAGTAAAACCAGTAAAATTGTAGTATTGTTACATTTTTTTTTTTATTATTATTTTTTAGTCGTTATTTTTTCCGTGACTGCAAAGCTGGCTTTTAGTCATTAATCCAGTATTCACTATCACATGATTCTTTTGAAATAATTCTGAAATGCTTATTCAGTACTCAAACATAAAATTCTCCAAACTTTAACCACTAGTCTAAATATTGTGATTTTTATTTTTGATTGTTTGCTTGCATGTGATACACATTGCACAGGTTGATCCGATAGCTTTAACAAAGCATTGCTGCATAATACATCAATGGTCTGCAGAGTACATTCTGCTAATGTATCTCTGATTGAGTTTGAGTAATGTTGTGTTCCTCAATGTTCTCAGGTAACAGATGGGTCTGTTATCGCCCTGGTGCCAAAGCAAAACTCTGCATACAACATCTCAAACTCGTCCACCTTCACCAAATCCCTCAGCAGATACGGTATGTACTCTCAACGTCTCAACGTCTAGTTCTGATTTTCTCCTTAGACACTTTCATCAAAAGAGCGAGATAACATTTGCCATATTCAACTGAAAGATTTGTATTGCACCCAGAGATCACTGGCCTCTATTTTCGCCCTGGAAATGCTCACGCTAGTCTCCTGTCCTCGTGTCTTGGTTTCAAAAAGCTAGCAGACTTGATGTTTTTCGGCCTTTCTTTGTGATGATTTTGTTTTGTTTTCAGAGCACTTTGGCTGTTTGTGCGAATAAGAGGTGATGATAGCACAGAACTGAAGGTGTTTTGTTCCTCAACCCCAAAAAAAGGGAAAGGGGATCAGAGAGAAAAAGCTGTTTAATGTTGTCTGTCCTCCTCAGAAGCGAGTATCCGTGATTGCCGCAGAATTACATGCACTCAAGCCATGGCTCTCTCATGGCAGACGTCCATTATATTTCCCTTTGAGAGGGGGCTTCATGTCTGGGATAATTCTCTGAGTGCTCAAACACTGGACACACGTTTGTATTGTTGTTCAAGTTGTGTTTCGCTCGTTGCCGTAGAAACGGCAGCGGTTAGCCGAATCACTGTGGTGTCGGTGCAGATCGTGGTCATTACATGATCTGGCTCTTACGTTTTTTATTTGATTTCCTGGATATGTAAGCTCCAGAAAATACCTTTGGACGTTGTTCCAAATCCCCTCACACCCCAGCACAGGAAGTGAATTCATATCTTCAATACCCTGAGGAACGTTCCTCCCCAGCTTCCAGAATGGACATGGCGATAAGAGCACCGGACAGATATGCATCTCCCTGGGCCTCCGTAATGAAGTTTGACACTCGTATCATTAATAATGAACGATGCATTCACGGGCCACGGGAGAGAACAGAGGAAGTCTTATTTCAGACTGCTCACGGGGTATTTTTATATATTCGCGTCATCCTTTATTATCCTGAGCTGAACATTATATGCGATTTGTGTCACATTGAGGAACGAGATACAAACACTTGTGCGTTGCTAGTGCCAGGCAGGCACGAATGGGCTGCTTGGCCAGAAACATACCCATAAAGAAATATAAATGCAACAGCAAGTACACGAGGGCAAATGTTTGGCCAGTGAACATCCAATATGGGTATTTCTATAGCTGATATCAATATTTTAGAAAGCAGGGTGATTGATAGAATGCAGATATATACAGAAGCAAATAAATTATACAAGTTTGGGGGTTGTTAGTTGTTTTTTATGATTGCTATTTGAGCAAAGATACTAATTTAATACAGTAAAACAGTAATATTGATGCAATTTAAAAGAACTGTTGTCTATCGTTGAAGTTTAACTTATTCCTGCGGTGATACAGCTGAATGTTAGCCACCATTACTCTAGTCTACAGTGTCACACGATCCTTCAGAAATCGCTTTCATATTATCATTGCTGAAAACAGTGTTTGGTTTGGTTTTGCAGCAAACCATAATAAATTATTTGATCTATATTTTAATAGGACTTCATCCACTTTACCTGAAAATCTTCTTTTGTAACATATAAATGTCTATTTACAAATTCATAAAGCAACTTAATGCAAACTACATATTTTTGTAGAAAAACTAACTCTCTGTAGAAACTTGACCGTAGCAGACCGTTTATGCTAATGCCCATCGATGCAGCAACACCGTGAAGGCAACGCACTCTTGTATTGCATAATGAATTGCGTTCTGACACATTTCAGTGCCTGAACGTCTGCGTTGACGTACTTGCACAGAGTAAGTTTCAGCCATTACTGTCTATCTCCGCTATCTTGTGGTCTCTGTTTAGCTTAAAAATGCTCATTCCCTTGTTTATTTATTTCTTTATTTATTATTTATTTGCTTTTTTAGTATTATGTTTTTCTAAGCCTTGACTTTTTTATGCGGTGTAATATAAAAACGCTGCGAGGAGCCGAATTAAGCTTACAGTGGCTGTTTCTTTCAAGCACGCCGGCCTGCCAGTCTATGACTGATTAACTAGACTCCAGACGCGGGACTCTATCTTTCACTCCCACTTGCCACTTAAGGATAGAATAAACCTGAGGGAGTTTTTGATGGATTCTGCAGATGCAGTATATTCATTGTAGTTTAGGGCATCCACAGGAAATGATCCTTACCCAGAATGCCTTATCCTCAGACAGATTACTGTGCTTAACCATCCATTAGCCAGAGCTCAGCTCCTCTCTGCTCTCATCTTTGATGTGTAACTCCTGGGTATTTAGCAGCCGACTGCTCATCAGATAGAAGAGACCGCCGGACCTGATTTACAACCGTCGATCTGACTGTTTTATGCTGTTTAGGTTTTCGCTTTATATTATATTTATGAAGATGAGTGGGTTCAATACTACCAGAGATTTCTGAACCATCCAGATATCGCAGATTATGATGAAATAAAAGCAATAAGCCTTGAGAAGTCATGCGTTGCAGTGATTTTAATGCTGGATGAGTACCTAAAACATCCTTGACTAAGGTAAAATTGCTGTAACGCATGGCCTTTCAAGCCGCATTGCTTTTATAAAATGCCTGCAGTATAAGAAACATGATAAAAGATATCAATTTATACTATATAGCTTGTTGAACTTTAACATTAATCAGAATGAACCATTCTTTTGGCAAGTGTTATTGTTTCTCAACCTAGCAAATGTAAAAGTAGTGCTATCTGTGGTAAAAAACGCTAGAAATTATTTGATGAATGAATTTCTCTTCAGAGAGCATGTTGAGGACGGCCAGCAGCCCAGACAGTCTGCGGTCCAGGACGCCCATGATCACGCCCGATCTAGAGAGCGGTACCAAACTCTGGCACCTCGTCAAAAACCACGACCATGCAGACCAGCGCGAGGGCGATCGCGGGAGCAAGATGGTGTCAGAGATCTACCTGACACGACTGCTGGCCACAAAGGTAAGCTTGCATAAAGTTTTATTTCTTAATCAGGGTTGCCAGGCTTTCACATCAAAACTAGCCCAATTGCATTTTGAAAAAAGTTGTGTTCCGGGGGGGTAAAACACATGTTTTTTTGCCAGGGTTCCCCTGGTGAAATTAGCATTCAAGGGGTAAATACCACGTTATTGGGGTCGCTTTAACCCACTGAGATTGAAAACAACCTGCTGAAACAGTGTTAAAGTAGAGGACATGGCAACACCGCTCTTAAACCTGCTAATAAATAACATCTGGTCTCTTTTTGTCCATTTTCCTGATTTGATCTACGTATGATCTAGTATGATCTAGTATTGTGAAAAAAGCTTGCCCAATGAATATATTTAACACAAAAAGAGGCATAATTTCTGCTCTGAAAGCCACAAAAATACACAGAACACTGTGGGTTTGTGTTAAAATCACAAGTGGCAAGAAAACAAACTCAAACCTCCAATATTAGATAGCAAGGTTTAAAACCCATGTTGTTAGTGCACTGGACAAGCTCAAAACTTTTTGGAGCCATTTAAACCTGTATTTAGTGTTGTCTAGTGATTGGATCAACAAAAAGGCAATCAATCTTAATACCAGATGTAAACAGGGCGAAAGAACGGAGATGAATTTTCACTTTGTCAATCTTTAAGTTTTGATGATGATAAAACCAATGCAAACTTGAGCTTTTATCCTAACCAAATGCAATAAACATCAAAAATTTTCTGATTAGCTGCAGTTGTCCTAGATTCACATTCAGTGTTGACAAAGAAATCACTTGAATAGTTGAGACACAATATAATATTCCCACTATCTCGTCTGTATTCCTTCCCGTATTCTTGGTTCTGTAGCTTATTGCTTTGCCTCCTAATTGTTAGGCTAGGAAAAAAATGAAATCAGAATATGTTTACAAGCCTCTCGGGTGGTCAATTTTGATACATAATAAAAAACGATAGATAAATGTAATGCTGGAGCGGAAGAGAACAGCAGGAGACAGGTAATTTGTTGTGGATCGAGTGCTTCATGGTGCGTGGTGACAGAGCTCGGAATGAATGCTGGGAAACCTCGCGGACTGTGTCTGTCTGTCTCATACACACGCACACACCAGCATCCTAATCAACACACTCCATATTATCTGAGAGCCACTGCTGTTCTCCCGCTCTCAGACATGATGAATAAACCGACATCTCCTGTTCGGCTGCTTGAGGCTGTTAAGCGATTTTAGGCCTTTAGTACGCTTTTGCAAGTAGCGATTTTGTGCAAGTAGCCGTTGTGATCAATAGGAGAGGTTTACGGCTGAGAAAGTTCTAGCTTTATATCGTTACATTTTTAGGCTTTTTCTGTCTGTAAAGTTTGTGTAATACAGTGGTCGTATGCGACTGTGCATTAATATAGAAAAATCTTTTGAACCGAAAGGAAAAAATATCCCATATTTTGTTGATAGCATCATCACATACTGTTTATGTCATGCTAATATATAAATAATACTAGTATTTAATGTTAAGGAGAATTTCTTTTCATTTTGTATGATAAATGTAGTTAATTTTACAAGAGCTTTCTGTTTTTTTTTCTTTACTACAGGGTACTTTACAGAAATTCGTTGATGATTTGTTTGAGACGATATTCAGCACGGCTCACCGGGGCAGTGCCCTCCCTCTCGCCATTAAATACATGTTTGACTTCCTGGACGAGCAGGCGGACAAACACCAAATCACAGATTCAGATGTTCGACACACCTGGAAGAGCAACTGGTGAGGAGCACCACTGCTTAGATTAAATGAGTGTTTTAGGAAATCAGTTGGATTTTGTTCTCATTATCTAGCCGTTTCCTTCCCCTCGTCCACAGTTTACCATTGAGGTTCTGGGTGAACGTGATCAAGAACCCTCAGTTTGTGTTCGACATCCACAAGAACAGCATCACAGATGCGTGTCTCTCCGTAGTGGCCCAAACCTTCATGGACTCCTGCTCCACATCTGAACACAAGCTCGGCAAAGATTCCCCTTCTAATAAGCTGCTCTATGCTAAAGATATTCCCAACTACAAGAACTGGGTAGAAAGGTTAGTGAGCTAAGACCTTGCTTAGCAGAAAATAATAGTTGCTAATTAAAACCTTCAATGACCTAAAATCCTCACACTCATCTGATCCTGCTGTTTTGCTGTCCTGCAGGTATTACTCAGACATCGCACGCATGCCCGCCATCAGTGATCAGGACATGAGCGCTTATCTCGCAGAGCAGTCCAGACTCCACCTGAGCCAGTTTAACAGCATGAGCGCCCTCCACGAGATCTACTCCTACATCACCAAGTACAAAGACGAGGTAAGGAAAAGCTGACTGTGCTCAGAATGCAATACTAGCATGCCGCACTGTTCGGTATCCATACTGTTATTCATGTATTCATGTCAAGATGTCCGAATCAAAAGTGATTTTATGTCCATAGAAAGCAAGTTCAATGTAAGTAAAGTGTCTACTTTTAAGGTTTCAAATAAGTTTTGGAGAATAAATTGTCTAAATTTAAATTGGTTTATATAATGTAATATTGTAATTCAGTGTAATACAATCTATTTTATAAAAAATCAAGCAACATACTTTTTCTGACTTGTACATACTTTTTAAAATGTATAAAACAATAAGGAAACATATGAAATTTTATTGTTTTAATTGAGGGAAAAAAAATCTTATAAATGTGTAAAACCTAGGAACAAGTTTTAATTGAAATTAAACAGTTTAAATTAAAAAGTGAAATTACAACTAATTAATTACAACAACACTGTATGTACATTTTTATATAATGTATGTACATTTAGTAAATCAGGGAACATGTGTGATATTTATTTTTTGGCTCAGAAAAACTAAATTGCTATTCATTTGAACAAAATCTTTGTTGTATTTTACCCATATGTTAAAGATGCTAAATAAAATGTATGATAAAATGCAATTTTATTGTAAAAATTTGCATTAAATAAAATGCATATTAGAAATAAATAAACTTAAATACACTGGTTCAAAAAGGGAAAATGTTACCCATTTCTTTTTTTTACTCTATATCATGGTAATTTTAATACATATTGTTTGGTAATGGTAACAATAAACCATGTCAATATTTAATAAAAAGGCAATACATTTTTATTTAATTTAACATTTTGGTCTATGGACAAATTCAGTTAAACCATATATAATTGCTGTTGTTCTCAGTAATCTGCAAACTATGCAGTAAGTAACAAATATTTCACACACGTTGTCACATGACCACATACTGTAGTTTTATGTTTAACTCCACATATTGCATTAAGGTATTTCAGAGATTAATAAAAGAAAAAGTACATAATTTAAACAATGATGTCGTTTGAGCAATATTAGGGTCTGTTTACACCTGGTCTCTTTGTGCATTTTCTCTGATCGCATAGCTATCCAGTCATGAAAAGGCCAGGTGTAAATGACCTCCAAAAATATTTCAAGACAGATTTAAATGTAATCACTCAAACCACTTCAGGTGGTGAAACTGGACAAATGTAATTTCTGCCCTTACCAAAATAAAAAAAATACACATTGTGAGATCATGTCATAGTCCGATATGACAGCGCTAATGCAACATGCATCGCCACGGCTGAGTAGCTGACTATCTCTGGGGCAGTCGTGGCCTAATGGATAGGAAGTTGGACTTGTAACCCAAAGTTTGTGGGTTCAAGTCCCAGATCCGGCAGGGATTGTGGGTGGGGTTAGTGAATAATCAGTGCCCTCTCCACCTTCAATACCACGACTACCTCTCCCAGTTGTGGTCTTTAATCTTGAAGCAAGCTGATGATGAATAAAATGCAGCACATTTTCGGATACAGCATAGGATTTAAAGATTTATATCCATTTTGGGAAGACACATTTATGTGGCCAAGTGTAAATGGAGATGTTGTAACAAGTCAGATAGATATCCGATCAGAAAAACAGATTACCAGGTGTTACATTAACCGTTCCCTGTTACCAGGTGTAAGCAAAATCAGTTAATATCACATTTTGCAAATAGAATGTCAAGTTAAGCATGTTGCACATTTCAATTGGACATTAAGCATATACTATTTCAAACAGCGTGCTCTGGTTGCACATATGTAGTAGTTATTTCATGCATACAGAAAATTCTCTTGCTATAAATAATACATACTACTTTCTTTGAAAAAAAGGATGTAGTATATCATTCTGAAGATGTTTCATACAGTAAAAATATGGTGGCTTCTCTGACTAGTACATCAGATTTCGACTGAAGCAGGTCAGTATAGACCGTTAAAATGGCAAAATGTGAAATCTAACACTTTTAATACATGGCCACTCGGATATAGTATTATCCATGTAGCCCTTCACACGTAACGCCATCTGACAGCACACACGAGATCATGTGTCAAAAGCAGTGACTCATTCTAGCCAGGCTGGATAAATGGAGAGATAATGAGCCGCCGAAGGAGACCATTTAGTTCTACCTCGCACAGAAATGTGTGTGTGTGTGTGTGTGTGTGTGTTTTAGTGAAAAGAAAAGAAATAGACACAGTGGGTCTGCATAATTATTCCAACATTTGCAACTGTGTTTCTTCACCCATTAAGCAGATATAAAAAGGTGTCCATAGTTAGCACCTAGCCTTGTTTCTTTCTAAACGATTTCATTTCCGTCTTCCATTTCCTTACCTTCGGGAGAGTTTAGTCTAACACAACTCATCAAACATCATCTCGGCTCTCTATGAAACCGCTCTCTCTCTTTCTCTGTCTGACATTAATACACTGCAGCTGCTTGCGTTTTAAACAGCCGTTTATGTTCATTAGTCTTTATTATCCAGATGCGCACGTGTCCACATGAACACCCTCACTGAACCTGTGTGAAAACAGGAGGGAAATTAGCAGTCCATTATCCAACGCTGAGGGTGTTGGAGATTCTTTTCTTTGCTGTTTCTTTTGCATTTAGACACTTGCTTTTGGTTAAACCAAGCAGATGGGTGTTAGCATCACACGCTGTTTCCCAAACAAGTTTTGAGAGGCACATTTGCATTTCCATCAGCAGACAGACACATACCCAAAGGAAGCGAGGAAGCCATGTGCTTAAGATCTTGATTTTTGACTGGTAACCAAAAAGTTGTAGATTTAGACCCCACCTTCTTTGGTTGTAGTGACTTTGGTATCTTTTTCTCCATGCTGATCAATACAGGAAGCGTCTTTAAGCACTTGTGCAGCAAAATAAAGAGCAAAAATCCATCGAGTGTGTAATTAATGCGTTTTATAATTTTTATGCTGGGAGTATATACAGTAATTTATAATTTTGTCACGCTAGCTTGTCGCCTCATAAACCAACTAAACAGCCATCTACTAAACCGTGAAAGCACTCTAATCTGAGGTCATTCCCTCCTCTACAGATCCTGTCCGCACTACAGAAGGACGAGTTAGCTCGGCGACAGAGACTGCGCAGTAAACTGGAACAGGTTATCGACACCATGGCTCTGGCAAGCTGAGGACCTCCTCCCCTTCTCTCCACCCACTTCAGCTGGCTCCCTCTGACCTCCTGATCCCGCCCTCAAACCTCGCCCACAGTCATGCACACACACACACATACACAAACACACACTAAGCTAACGGACTGCAAGGACAGAAGCAGTACACTGGAGACCCCTCAGCCCAGGGTGGAAATCCTCTTTCATCACTTCCTTTGAACTCAACATGCACCAGAATGTCTCCCCGGGCACCACGTCCAAACAATAGGATGTCGATTTTTTTGGATTTTTATCATTTTGGAGTGTGTGTTGAGCCATGCTTGTGTGCTTTACTCACCAAGGATGTCTTGTATTATGAGCCAGAAGACCTTAAAGCCCATGAAGGATAAAAGCGGTGTTTTTTTTTTTCCTCCCTGACATACAGAATTTTGATTTAGCGCTTACTTTACCAACTTTTTTTTAACTCTTTGGGTTGATCAAACGACTCACTTACTCCAGTCTCCTGCCACTTGTGTTACTGCTGAATTTGCACAATTTACAGGAACTACAACAAATGAAAATGATATAAATATATATATAAATGTGTATAGATATATAAATACAACTGCATTTTTATACAAAAAGAGTGAAAAGATGCGTACAAAGTTTTCCATTTTAACATAGAAAAGAATAAGATGAATTTGATATGTGAAACAAAGACTGAACTATGAAAAAAAAATATTGAAAAAAATGTCCTGTGCCATGTTTTATTTGAATGTTGTTTAGTGCAAAAAAAAAACAATTTTCTTTAGATAAAATGTGCTATGATTTAAATGTTGACTACCCTAGTGACTGAAGAACTGAGAGTGAAAAAAATGTGCAAAAAAGAACAAACTCAGACAAATGTGTTCCCATGTGGTACCTAGTGTTTTTTGGGGAAGTGGTCCTCACGAAAAACAAAAGGTTCATTGTTTAGTTGGTGAATGAATCTGTGTATTTAGTTTTTGTACACTTTTTTCAACCTTTATTGCTATTATGGTTTTAGTCTGAAAGCCACTTGAGGATATATTCTTTGCTATTTCGTGTGAAAACTCGATCAAAAATTAATAATTGGCCGTTTTCATTTTGTGTTCCTTTCTCATATTCAGATGCGAGCACTCTTAGCCTTGGTTATTTTTGCACAAATCAGTCTAGAATGAAGGAAAACTTGTGATTTGAAGAACTGGCGAATGTGTTCCGTTACTGATGTCACAATGGGGCATTCTGAGAAAGTTCAGTGACGTCACAATAAATGTAGCAAATGTTAATTCCATGCAGTTCCACTTCTCTTTCAGCAGCCTCTTTTTTTGTTAAAAGCTTACAAATCAAACTGTTGCGCACAGAATGTGTTTGAAGCTGAATAATTGTATGTGAATGCTACCCATTCACAGAAACTGATAGTTAAGCTAAGTTGATTTGAATTCATCTCAGAAAGCCGGTAACTATTGTGTCTCGTTCTTAAACACCATCATGTCAGCAGTAGATACTTTCAATACAATATTTGTATTTATTTTACTTTTGATTGTTCAATTTTGAGCTTATAAGCTATGTGGTTTTGCTTATGCCATTTTTATTTTTAACAATCCACTATTTAGTTTCTATCAAGATTGGTGTTTTGCAGTGTTACAAATACAAATGTGAAGCGATTCTCAAACTGTTTAAGGGGTATCAAGCGGATGAAGTCGAGCTCTGCTTTACTTTTCTTCGCTATCTTGGTTGTTTTGGAGTTTCTCTTTATCTTCTCTCTTGCGAGCATCGGTAGCTCTGCGAGGATGTGTATTGCAGTGACTGGCTTTCATGTGCTGCAGCAGTTCTCTTAAAGTCAGTCATGTTCAAACAAGAGAAAGCCTCTCCTTCTTTGGCTTTCCACTGAGATTAAAGCAGAGGTAGACTTTCTGAGATGCGATAGATACGTCTTTGAAAGATTTAGGTCAGAAACCCAATGAGAGAAGGAGCGAGGCGCACCAACCGAACGTTTGACAGGATCTCGCCCGCGTTACCTCAGCCATACATCAGGGTTCATTCCAGCTGGGAAAGAAATAATGAATCACTCTTTACACATTTATTTATTTTGGGATTACGGTTTGACGTTATTGATTTCATGCCATTGTAATTTCTCCTAATCAACCCGGAGCAGGCCTCCACAACTCTCTACAACGCATCTTCCACGGTCAAGACAATCTTCTTGTTGACTCGAAATGTTCACCTGTTAGGAACAGACTTCCCACAGGTGTTTCCGAACTCGAAAGTGAATGAGATCAATGTTGGATTTGCTTGCTTGTTTGTGTTTCGCTCATAAACTCTTTATAAGCATTTCTGTCTTAGAGCTACGTGGAAGGAAACGTCAATGAAGTAGGTAGATTGATAGATAGACTTCCTAAAATACAGGACACAACTGTCGGACGTATATATGTCTTAATTTTAAGAGCAGAAGGAAAGGGCTAGATGTTTAGCATAGGTGACTTTCCTTACGTTCATTTCCAGTAGATGAGTCTCTGCATGCTTCAACATTACAAAATGATTTAAGAATACAAGCATGCTGTTCTACTTTCATTTCAACGTCTGATGATGTTCATTCTACATATCATAATGTACGGTCTGGCCATGTTTTTCTTTTTTTTAATTGTCGTTTTACGGATGGAAAAATCTCGATGTGCTTTGCTTTGTACTACGTTAGCGGGACTTTGGTGATGGTGATTGTAAAGCAGCTGGTTGCATTGTAATGTCTCAGGACGTGTGTTTCACTTTGATGTCGTCTTTGCCTCTTTTTTTTTAATGCGATTTATTTTTTATGACGAGTGCTATCTTTGATTTTCAATCGTTTTTAGATGTTGAGTTGTGGAACATGTGGAACTCTTCAGAGATATTCTAACATTTCAAAGACTTCGCTGTGTAAAGTATTTGAGTGATGCCTCTCATTTTATGACACTTGTTTTGAGAACTACTTTGAGTACAGGAACAAACAAAAAAGAAGGAAAACAAGCCGAACATAAGGTGTTTCAGACTCACAGAGCTTTCGTTTTGCACAGAGTGCCTTGTCAACTCTCTCTCTCATTTTTCTTGACCTCCTCCAACCCTACCATTTCCCACAATCCATTTCTTTTCATACGCCTCTTTATCGTTGTCTGGCCACGCCCTCTTTCTTACACTCCTCCTCAGTCCAAAAGACCAATCCGGGTTTTGATTTCCGCTCATGGTGTTTCCATATTGAAGAAAAAATCCTTTTTTGGAAGGATGAATTAACTTAAGCATAGGAACAAAAATGTGAGCATGTAGATTTCAAAGAAAACGAAAACTAAAGAATTTTAATACTTTATTAATTCTGATACCTTTTGAAGAGTTTCAGACTTGAATCAACTGTGACAGGTTGGCTGTTAAATGCTCATTGTGTAAATATTGTGCTCTTTCCTATTTTGCAAATTTATTATGTGTAAATATACACATGCATCAAGGAGAGATTAAACATTTTTCGCTAAAATTGTTCGTGTCCCTGGTCTTCTGATTTCCAGTTGTGATATTTTGAATCTGATGGCAAAAAAGTGAATTTGTGCGACTTTCTTGAACACAATACAAGATTCATGAGGAGAAATTTCTTCAAATGGATTTCAATATTTAAAATATTGTTCTAACAACAATAAATATGTCCACACCTTAAGGGCTGTTGCATGAATTTAAAGACCTGGGATAACATTTTATGGTTGGGCACCTACAGTATCATGGTTCCAAAGGAACCATATTATTACTTTAGCCTATGGATTCTTCTTTATTGCAAAATTATAAAGCAGCATTTCATTTTAAGGCAATCCTAGAATTCATTGGGATGAACTGAAAAAAATGGGGTGGGGTGAAGTCAGATAAAATTGGCTAAATAAGGTTGTGGCATCAAAAAGAATTTGCATTGCAGACAGTATGTCAGGACATGTAAAGAAAAGAAAAGGTTTGAAAGGTTTATAGACCTAGATATGTATCCATACAAAATGTTAACAGTCTACCAAAAAATAAATAAAATAAAGGCTTGTTAAGCATATACATATTTGCACACAAAAGACAAATGGCGTCAATTTACTGTTAAATATAAACTGATTTAAGTTGAAATTACCTGTTTTGTTCTCTTTTTATATTAGCCCATTTTAACAGCTGGCCCATTTTACCTGAACGGTGTACGGTGGCCCAAGAAGGTATACCTGCTGGTAACGCTCATCATTTTAAAGTATTTAAAAAAGCATAAGTAAGAATAAGTCTCATTCAGCTTATTTAAAGGATTAGTTTACCCAAAAATGTCGTCATTAATTACTCACCCTTGTGTCATTCCAAACCCACAAATTAAGATATTTTTAATAATATTAGAGAGCCATCTGTCCCTCCATAGACACCACTGAAATAATCCTAGATCCAGAAACGTGGTAAAAAAAAACAGGTTTAAAAAAGAAATAAAGCATCATACCTCATATTTCCAACTATTCTTCTCGCATGACTAAAGTCTTCTACCATTTTAGAGAATATTACTGCATAAGCAAGCATACGCGCAAACAGCCGCAGATTACGCACATGCACGTCCTTTCACCCGGGTGTAAACAAGGCTAATTACGTCAAATACCTTAAAGGGGTCATCCGGTGCCACATGCACTTTTACAAGCTGTTTGGACTGAAATGTGTGTTGGGAGTGTGTGTAC
>JAUMHR010000084.1:13460288-13473479 GCA_032361145.1 Enteromius fasciolatus
GAGTCAGTCTTGACTGTGCTCCTCTGGACTTCCTTCACCAGAGGTTGTGGCTTAACATCCTTGTTCTACAGTCAGCCCGAAGGCTGTGTTTTCCTTCACTTATTTCCATATCTTGTCGATATAGTGCATTCCTTCAAATTTCATGTTTAAATCTCTTTGCATGTCTTCGCCCCCCCAACCCATGCTTCAATTTATATACCAAGTACTAAAAGGTAAAAGTTGGCATCCCAACGGGGCCCTAACTGGCCCCCAGGGCATTGGGAAGGTTATGTGCAGACTCTCCTGTCGACACGCTTTGCCCGCCTGCCGGCACCGGTGTCTCCGCGTAACGCGGCCTCAGGGTCGTGGCCTTTTCCATAGGTCTATTCCCATATGTAACGTCAAAGTGATTCGAATGAAAGGGTAATGTCTGGGTTACGAACGTAACCCACATTCCCTGAAGGAGGGAACGGAGACGTTACATCTTTCTGCCGCGACCCTGGGTCCTCAGCGAAAACCTGCGTGTGCAATCCAGCCGTGCCCTCTTATACGCACGCTGTGATAAGGTGCACCTGGCTGTAATTATTGCACGCCAATATTCATTGGCCTTTTCCAAAAGATTCAAAGTCGATTGATCTCTCATGCGAGATCCCATATGTAACGACTCCGTTCCCTCCTTCAGGGAACGTGGGTTACGTTCGTAACCTAGACGTTTTTTATACAATTATGTTTTATGAAAAAAATTGAAGTCAAATAAATATTTCCTGCCCACATATCTATCTGTTTGGTAAGTAGTCAGTGCATAATATTACAATTAATAGCTCTAAAACTTAAACGTATTACACAAAAACCACAGTTTTAGTAATAATCTTCAATTATTTTGGCCTATATATAATAGAAATGTATGATTCGGTCACACCTGTTACAACACTGGCCTTCCAGCACAAGATCAAAACTTTTTTGGAAGGGGGAACAGACGTGCAAATGTTTGTCGTGCATTTAGAGGTAGCATCTTATGTCTTTCCATACGGCACTAATGGAATTACACGAGAGATAGTGTACAATCTGCCTCTCCCATCAAAATCAGATTCGCGTGTCGTGTCCCAAAGCAGCCCTCGCCGTTTTCGTGTAATTGGATATCTGTGGTCCATAATGAAACAGCTGTAAAGCCGGAGAGCTCAGATAGGGCGAGTGTTTCCTCTCACAAAGAGAACTGCTGACTGGAGAAGCATGGGCAGGTTGTGTCCCCATTGTGAGCTTTTGATGCAATTTCCCCCAGCCAGTGGTAAAACACATTCAAAAGAACTTTAATTAAACTTCCAATTAGAGAGAATCTGATTGTGATCTCTGCTCTTGCTGTCAAAAGTGATGTCATCTTTTTAGGTTAAGAACTTATGATTGAACATATTTTTTTTATGGAGAGTACCTAGGATTATACAGACCATATCAAAGGATAAAGTATCAAGGACACTTGAAGGATTGGCTTTTGTTGACTTGCAAATACTGTAACCATCCAGAGCATCTTAGCTACTTCCCAAATCTCTTTATCATCTTGGGGATTTCTGAAGTTCTGATTCTGTAAGATTTTCCAGTCAGTCTTGTGTTTAACATTTCAAGACTTTTTACATGAACTCAAAGAAATGTTTTTTGGAAGCTGAGTCGACTGTCGACATGACCTTGTTGGAATATGATCCTGTAAGTCTATAAGAGGCCTCTATAGCCTCAGGGTATGGCTGCACTTTTCAAATCCATACTAAGTAAAAAATTGTCTGAAAGGAACCATGGACAGTGAAATACTCTTTTTTGTGACAGTTCTGTGTGTTTCACTTCTTTTTTTCTTCGTCTGCTTTATCCTTTTCAAGGATATGGGAGAATTCTGCAAAAGTGCTTGGAAGGTAGTGTATTGATATTCCTCAAACGCGCTGTTTTTCTAATTTAATTAAATCAGCTCAACACACTCAATTCAAACTTTGTTTTGCAGATAATTTTGGCCTTAGGTGTACTAGGTTTTTATTATTAAAACTTCTTATAATTGAAAAATTCCTTTTTCACTTAGGACCTGTCCCAAACTGAGCCATGATTCTCCTCTGAGTCTATGTTTTTGCCACATGGGTTGTTTGATAAAGCCGCTGAAAATGCATTGAGGACACATATACATGTGAGCACCCTTCCGAAAGCTAAAATGTTAAATGGGATGCCCTGCGGTTTCTCTAAAGTTCACAGTTGTATGCGAGTCCACAAGTGCTTGATTTAGGACATTTATTATGATTTGCATACTGATTTATGATTAGTCTTTCTTCTTGGGCTTATTTGCATACTGAATTGATTAACTAATTATATTTCTTTGTTTCTCTTTGCACTTTTAGCAGCTCTTATTTTTATTCTTAAATGATATTTATTAATATTAACAAAACATTTTTTGATTTCATACATTTTTTTTTTTTTTTTTTACAGTTTTCAGGAAAATCTGTTTAAAAGTAAAAGG
The DNA here is from genome assembly GCA_032361145.1 of Enteromius fasciolatus. NCBI lineage: Eukaryota > Metazoa > Chordata > Actinopteri > Cypriniformes > Cyprinidae > Enteromius > Enteromius fasciolatus. The sequence continues at coordinate 13,462,753 of JAUMHR010000084.1, forward strand.
TAATGAATTCCTTCTATTCTTATTTTGTTAACATAGATGGCATCAATATTGTCTATGCATTTTAGTTTCAGCTTCAATTATTTCTGTTAACTAAATTACAATAAGAATAAAATCCCTTTTCAACTAGGCGGAATATAAAAGCTTTTTTTTTTTTTTTCAGTTAATGCTAATATTTTATTTGATTATAGTTTTAGTTTTAATTTGCTTAACATAACCCTTGTGTCAATATTTATAATCATTTAAAAGAATTAAATATTTTGTACTAAACTATATTGAACTTTATTCGTCAGCTATATGCAGAACTTATTAAGTTATTAAGTAAGTTAACTAATTTCAATAAACTAATGAAATTAATTACATCCTAAATAAAGTTTGTTTACATAATATGTGTGTACTGTGTATATTTATTATGTAATATTTGTAAATATTTCAGAAAAATATGTTATGTGTAATGAAGCGGACAGACTTGGGAGGTAAATGACAATAATATATTTTATTAAACAGGTTGAGTAAGGAAACAAAGGTAAGCAAACTTTAATTCTTCCAATACTGGGAATGCAAAACAAACTAAAGAGTCTTTGTATGGTTTCTTGTAGGAATACTTCAGGAGGGAACAGACAGGCGATCACAGCCACACACCACTTGGACACACAGAGACGATGGAGAGGATACAAAGAAGCCTGGAGACAACTTGGAGAGTCACGGAGCCTTCTGTAAGGAAACGGGTAAGGAGCAAGGTAAGTATGGAGATGATATGAACAGGTTAGAGTCCACTTTCGAAGTATGAGCTTGGACAGAGAATGAACAGTGGTGTGTGGTTATAAAGGGTGCTTGATGGTGCTGGGGATCAGTGTCAGGTGAGGAATCCAGGTGTGTGTAATCAAAACTCCGGCGATTGTGATCGCTGCGTGACTGAAAGGGTGGAGTCTGGTGTAGAGCCTAGTGTGGATGTTACATTATGTTGTATATAAAATATATTCATATGTAATATAAATGATAAGATTATAAATTTTGTGTGTGTGTGTGTGTGTGATGTATGTGTGTATTTATATATGAATAAATATTCACAGTACACACACATAAATTCTGTAAACAAAAACATTTATTTTAGATGCAGTTAATTGTGATTAATCATTTGACAGCACTATTATCTATTTTATAGATTCAAATCATATGTTTTCAGTTACAGTCTTAGCTGTTCTTGGCTTTGTTTCTTTTCTCTTCAGCAGTTTTTTCTTTTGCTGTTTTAAATTTATTCTGATGTATAGGTGACAGAAAATGTGTGCTGTGTGTCGTGACAACAGCGAAGGGTCTAACGTGGCGTTTCATTTATGCAGAACCAAAGCGCATAACCTACAATTCTTGTGGTGCCTCGCAAGCACTGGTATTTCCTTCAGGAAATGCAAATCTTTGCAAAGCACATCTGTAGCTCTGCACTACATATAGTGTATCATCTTAGCATGTGCACATCAAGAAGCAAAGCTAAGAGTGGGGTGGGGGGAGTCATTTCATTTTATAAAAGCCATCTGTTTGCATGGGAGGCAAAGCAATGAGATGTGTCCCTGGGGCCTCGGGCTCCATCGCGGCGCTGTCAGGGAGTATTGAGACAGTTTGCAGAGTTTGACGGGGTCCCTGGAGGGATGACCATTGTGGGCATTACATAGAAGAGAGCAGGTCTGAGCCCTCACTGCTAATTGAGCTAATTAAACCTTCTCAGAGGGGGTCCTAATGAGGCGCTAACGAGGGTTCTATAATTACATATTTACTCATTTACTTGTGCAGTGACTAGAGCTCACTCTCACTCTTATCAAACTGTTTGATTTTGATTTTCATTTGTTTGAACTGTTCGTATCATATTGTATAATCTGACAACAAATTATTTCATGGGACAGAAAAGAACACACTGTGTGCCAATGTTACTCTTCTTGTTTAATCTTGTTTAAGAGATTTAGAGCATTGCAAAATCTTTTTTTTTTTTTTTTAAATGTGTGATGCTTCATTAAGACAATGACAAAACTTGTTACTCATGATACTGGCTCTTTCTTTACTGGAGAGAGAGAGAGAGAGAGAAAGAGAGGGGTGTGAAAGTCTAACAAACAATTGCTTCCACAGCAAGGTGGGAAGCAGGTGACAGAGGAAAGAGACCCTGATAAGACAATGACACATCTCACTAATAGATCCAGCTTCTGTGAGTGGAGGCTGCATGCTCTCAATGCTACCAAAATCATTAAGGATGTGTGAAGAAGTGTGTGTGTGTGTACAGTAAATCGCTTCAGTGCTTCCCAATAATGCTGGTGTGTGTGTATCTTGGGATTAGAGAGGGATGCATGGCCTCATGCTGAGTCTAATATGTAACAGCAGGCTGCGTCCTAGTTTCTTGTTTCCAGCTAATGCTGAACTGTCCTATAACTCAGTCTGTTTATTATTTTTAAACATTGTCATTTTAGCTAAATGTTCACATTTTCTGTTGAAAACCAGATGTCGAAAGTTGCCTCTACAATGCTAGGGTGTTGTGGATGTTTGCCAGGGTCCACAATGTGATATAACTTATTACAAACAGGGACGTGCAGCAGCACACATACATACCAAAAATTAAAAGATTACATTTAAAAAGAATATTATGATGTTGGCTACATAAATATTTAAGCGTAATAATGGATAGTCATTGCTTGTATCAGAATTAGCCTATTTGTTTGCACATGAGCAGATCTCTGGAGACCCTGAACGGGTCTGTGCTCCTTGAAATTCTGTCATTTAAATAGCGAGTCCACCATGGTGCGAAGGCAACTTACTCTTAAAGGGAATGGGAGATGAGACTCTGATTGGTTTATTGCATGTTATGCCTAAAAATATGTTCATTCCTCATTAAGAGAATAGGGAAAGCCCTTTTAGACCATGCGCCACGATCTCTGACTATTTTTCCAGTCATTATAATAGCAAAAGTGGATTTGGAAATGCCATAATTGCACCTGCGCTGTGCGCTTTAGATCATGCATTTAGATCGGTCTACTAATACTCTAATGACTGCTAGTTTACATGTAGTTGCAAAGTTACTGTTAGTAGAATGTAGAAAAGGGACTATCAAAATAAAAGGGTACCTTTAAAACCAACTAAAACTTTCTGGTGTGGCTTTGTCAAGCCAAATTTTGTCTTAATTAATTTTTTATCCAGTTGATAAATACATTTTAAAGCCTCTATATTATCGGCAAAATTTGCTCATAATTCCATTTACCTATATAATTTTTTACATGCTTTCTGTCCTCAGATTTTTTATTTATTGAAGGATTGTTTTCCACAAACTGGTTCTTTCTGGTGTTTCGTTTCAATGAACTGGTTGTTTTTTAGTTCACGAGTTTGCGCTTCCTCATCGTAGCGAATGTAATAATAAAAGCATGTTTGGCGTGCTCTCCAGGGGGCGAGCCAGGAGATCAACAGACTCCGAGCCCTAGTGGTATGAACCCTAACCAGGGCAGAGCTCGGCATCTGGATCGAACCCCGCGTGTCACCCTTTTGAGGATGCAAACAGCAGAGAAGGGGAGGAGGAGGGGTGCTTGTAACGAGATATGGAAGGAAAGGAAGTAGGCTTATTTATGGTGTTAGAACCTTATAGGCTGATGAGTGGTAATGATATGATTGATAATGCGGAGCCGGCTGTGTCTGATTATTTGTATTTGATTTATAAGTAATTATCTTATTAAAGCAACCAACAAATTACATGAAACATTAGAGTTTTACATATCTAAAGCATAAAAAATGAAAAATCTTCTCTTCATCGGCTCAGCTTTTTACATAAACACTGAGAGGCCATTAATGCTTTTATTTTGCCCTTTCATTCAATTGAATGTCACACTGTCTCCATGGTATTTCCTCAGTTCAGTGTCTGTTGGAGTAACTGGAGAACTAATTTAATGCAAAAACCATATGATCATATATGACCACATGTCTTGCTCAGGTTGACTTTCATGCATCCAGAAGTGAGTTTCTGAGTAACTTTTAGATCTGTGCTGCTCAAGTAGTGACCACTTTCAGATGGTTAATTCCTAATTGATTAACTGGTACAAAAGAATGATTATTTCATGAAGCAGGCATCACTTTGGAGGCATCAATGGATTACAGATAATATTGTTGGAATTGATGTGCAGCTTCTTGCACAAACTGATAGTTTGGTTCATAAGACCTCAATATATCCTCAGTATATCTTCCATTGGCACAAAAGAGCCTTCTGCAATCAATTACTATTCGCTTTGTGTTGTAGTGCCAAAAAGGCTGAGAAGGTTCCATTAATGAGGCCATTTATTTTGTTTGTGCAAATATCAATGTGGGCTGTTAATATTAATGTCCAGGTCACTTTTCACTGTAAAATCATAGCTAAATATATATTTTGAATATATTTATTTGTTTGTTTTACATGATTGCTGTCGAGAGTGGCCTCTAGTGGAGCTTCAACTCCTCAAATTACACTATGGACTCAACTTCCCATCATGCAATGCACATCCACACCTGTTCACATTCAGTAATTATCACCCACAGCTGTTGTCTATCACCACACCAACTCACACTCACTATTTAACCGGCACATTCACCCTTAGACAATTGCTAAGCATTATCTTGACCTGGTTTGTTTTCCCTTGTGATCTGTCTAAGCGTTTTTTCCTGTTTTGTGTTCATTGTTTTTGTCCTATGTCTGTGCCATCTTTTCTGTGATTGTTTGCTGCCAGCTTAGACCTTTGCCTTTGTATTTCGACCACTCTGCTTTGCCTCTTCTGCTCCTGTTTGCCTGGTTTTCTGACCCTGCCTGTTTGACACTGAAATAAAGCTTGCGAATGGAATGGACTTGCATTTTATGCATCCCTTAAAACTTGAGTAAATTAGCAGCAAATGTGATTTCTTTTCTTTAAAAGGCACAAGAAACATATGAACATATAAAAAAAAAAGGATCACAAGAAAGAAAAGGCAAGCTTCTTATACAGCAAAACTACGGTTGTTTATATATGAGTGTGTTTGCATATATTTGATAGAAAAAAACACACACCAGATGGTGAATTTCAAAAGCAAGATAATTACAAATGTTGCCATTTCATTGATGCTTCTGCGGCAGAACTGAAGCATATTCTCTCTTCTCATCCACAAACGTGCACTTCCATGATGATCCATTGCCATCGTGCTTTCAATTTTCCGTAGTTTTAATGTCAGCCCTGTTCAATCAATGCCACTAATAAACAAGCGCTAATAACACAAAGGGCCCGGAGCCTGCAAAGATAGAAGCTTTACTTTGATAGCCAATTAGGCTGGGCTCTATTTCCTCATTCCGTTTGTCATAAGACTCCATAAGTCAAATAAAATATCCAAGGTTGGCTGACACAATTAAAACCAGGAGACAGGAGATAACAAGTCTAGAGACTTCAGAAGAAAAGGTAGCGTTTGTTGTTGTTTGTCGGAAAAGCCTCACATAGCTGTGAGAAAGTAGTACACCAGTAATTTACACCAGTAAATTAATGTAATTCTTTAGAATAGCGGGTTTGATGAGCTGTCTTATTAAAGCCTTGGCCATTAGTTTCTCATCATTTTTTATTTTTCTAGTGATCAAGCAGTGTTTAGCCTTTTATTGAGGCCTTTCTAGCCATGGTATGAAAGAAAATAAACATCAATTCCATTGTGTACATAATGTTATGGATTTATATTATACAGATCCCACAAGACTATATCAATAAGCAGCTTAATACGCAGTAGCCTTTGATGTAATGATATCCGAACCCACCAGGAAACCAATGGCAGGGTCTATCAAATGAAAGTCTGCGTAATGAGATTTCTTATTAATGAGGGTGAAATACAGTGTGGTCTGGTTGGAATAAAACCAGTATCTGGGGACCAAAGTGATCCCACAAGTCAGCTATACTATGGTAATGAGGTCTTAGAGAAACCACACTATTTAGAGGGACAAAGAATCTCTTTGATGCATTAGGAGCAGGTATGCTCTTGACAATAGATTCATGGCTTCACTGATATCTTCCATCGCTGCAAAAGAGCCTTCTGTAATCAATTACCATTCGCTTTGTGTTGTATTGCCAAAAAGGCTCCATTCATGAGGCCATTTATTTTTTGTTTGTGCAAATATCAATGTGGGATGATAACGTGAACATCCAAGTGCCTTTTTACGCTAAAATCACAGGTACATTTTTTAAATTATATTTATTTGTTTGTTTGTTGCATTGCAACATATGTAATTACATTTGCATACAAGGTATTTATTTGTAAATTTTTTGCATTGCAATGCAACATTTTAATCACTTTTGCATAAAGATAATAAAGCCATGGGAATTTAGGAAAGCGATATTTTAAAAAAATTGTGTTTTATTACAAAATTGCATTGTGGTATTATTTTATGAACAATGCATTTGCTTTAAGCCAAATATGATTTCTTATTTCTCAATGTACTTATTACTTAGCGACAAGATTAGTGAATATTATTTGTTTTTGTTTAAGTGAGGTTCTGCTGATATATTTTCAGACAAAAAACTTCTTTGTTTTATGTAAGTTAATAAGTAATTTCATTTGTTTACTTGGTTGTACGTACCCTGTGACACTTGCGAATTCAGCATGGCATCCTTGAGACTTTATCAAGAATTTAATAATGACTCAGGCCCACACATATTCTGTTCTCTCACATAGAATATTGTGCTTACATAAAAACGCACATCTGACAGTTGCCTTGACCATGCTCTTAAAGATCTTATTCGTGAAGAGATGCTCATCTAGTCTTTATCTGTCAAGGAAGTCATGGCAAGCATCAAGGAGAGAGCATCAGGGTGAAGGCTTTGTATTATAGATGTATAAAATGTAGCAGTCAATGAGTTCTGCAATGAGTTGAAAAGAAACCTAAAGCAATTAAAAAAAAACAGGATCAATGGAACTGAGGATTGACAATATGTTCTGGCTGTGGACATATAAGTCAAGGGCTGTCAATTTTTTCAGTAATGACTTATCAAACCTCTTTTGTTTAGAGAACTTGCTTTAGAGTTAATGAAATTCTAAGACCTTGAATCTTCTTTAAAGAAATCTTTCCTTTCAAACATTTATGAAATGAATAATTGAATCAAATTATGGTGAAAGTTTAAACAAACATCTTTCAAAAGCAATTAACATTTTGAATTGAAGTTTGGTTGAAATCAGTATGTGGCGGTTTTCAACAATAGCTTTGTTTGTTTATTTTAACGTAATATTTATGAAATCTGTGACATGAAATTCTAATTGCCCTTTAGAATTTAGAAAAAGCTTGTTATTTGTTACAGCTATTGTTATTGTTAACTCAAATTGAAAATTGTTTTTGGTAAGTGAAATGAAGCTGAAACAATATATAAATATTAGATGGGTGAAAATAAAACTTTATTGAAAAATTTGAAATGTTGTCTTGGCCACTACAGTACCTTGGAATGAATTTATGTTAAAGTAAAAAAAAAAAAAGAGAAAGAAATTCCAAAATAAAATACTAAATCTCAAGGTTAAAAAGGAATGAAAAACGAAATTAAAAAGATTAATAAAATAAAAGCATATTCAAAATATTAATAAGAGCATTGATAGTATATAAATGCTACTAAAATAACTCTGGTGTTGAGTTGTTATTATTATTACTATAATAATCACCTTCTTTTCAGATCATTAAACACTGAGGTACCGATCATAGATCATCTTCAAGTAATTTCAGTTTCTCGTTAATTCAAACGTGACTGACAGCGATACCCTTGTTTACCAGTTTGACCTTTTCAGATTAGATATGAACATGTTTTATCGCATTTACAGGGTAATTAGCCAGTCATGAAGAGAACATGATAGATGGGCACTTCCTCTTCATATGTGACATTTGATATGACATTTCAAATTTTTCTGAAATCCGTTATAAGGCCTCAGTAAGAACTCCATGGCTTTGCTACTGGACTGTGTAAGGTCTCACGATATTCAATCTCATACTTTGCAATATTTTTGTTTTGTTTTATTTTCTCATCCAGCCCAAAGTTGAAAGAGGCGCTGCCCTCTTGCACGTCCTGATTTTGCTGAGTTAGGCGTGTTCCTGGGTCAACATGTTTTGTTGACCCTGGAACTAAAATTTTAGTTTTGACCATATCTCTATAGCTAAACCTAACCCTAAAATCAGAGGAAATGATAGATGACTGACAATGATTTACAAGCACCATACACTGATTGTAAGCCTAAAATTCACAAAAACTATAAACTGGTTCTTCAAATCTGATTGGTTAATCTCAATGTTGTTCCAGGGTCAACAAAGATGTTGACCCAGGGACACGCCTAACTCAACAAAATCAGGTTCTGCCTGCTGGCGGCACTGCCTCCACGAAGAAAGCGTCTTGCTCTGGTTTCAATAAAACATACAATAAAGGAGGCCAATTAAAAAAACTTCCTGTATTTTTAGCCTCAAGTTGAACTTGAACTCAAAACATGCTAATTGTGGCCTTTGTGCGAAATGCAAATCTCTTTAAACCTAGTTTCTTCCAGTTCTCTGGTGACATTTAACCATTTCCCCATTGCCACTTGGACAATTACATCAATTGTAACAATTAGCCTCGTCTAGATTGTGTTACGGCTAAGTGCCATTTAGCCAAACAATGCATTTGAGTCAAATCAATGGCCAAGGAGAAATCGCATCGATCTCATGGCATGCAATGAGAAAATGTCTCATCTCGCAAAAACACCATTGTGTTTAATAGTGGTCAGGTTGGCCTCTGCGGACGCCGGCTTGGCGTCGCACTAATTCTGTCCCTTTCTTCCCTACAGAGATGAATAGATTGAGTCTTTCATTAGATAAATGGTGCCCAGAGAGTTTTAATGAGGGAGGACAACTGCAACTATCTGTCTAGCGACCTATTATCATCTGTTATTGCGCAGAAATCTCATTTGACTGGATTTTTAATTAAACTGCCGCTAAGTAAAAGGCCACGTGTATTCTGCAGCACAAGTCAGGGCACCCATCGGTAATCAGAGATTGCAGGTAACTTTTAATCATTCCTGGGTGCCTTATGGGAGCCGAGCTGAAATGTTATATATAAAGAAAGCATATTAACCCAGGCTATGATGAAAAACCCCAATCAAATTACAAAAAGAGGTATTTTCTAAATAAGTTCTCTTTGTTTAATTTGGTTCAGCTCAAATGTGGTCACTGTTGCTGGTGGCCTGACATAATCCTTTAATTCTGTCAACTTTAGAGTTATTTGCATGAAAAAGGATTCATTTAGTCAAACAGTATTCTTCTGAGAGCACTCCGGTGATGATGCTTGTGATCTCAAGGTAGCATTGTCTCTCAAAGTCGGGTTATTTGCTGGTTAATGCAAACTTCAGTCGGACTCACAAGGCCCTGGGGAGCCCCATCCTTCCGAACTGACACCAAAGTCAAATTTTCTGCTTGCTTTTTAGCTGCCTGCACCACAGGTCTCCTGCTGTTTGCAATCAGGAGCTCGCAAAAGCCCAGAAAGGCTTTGATCTGTGTGATGTCTCTCTCTTTCTGTGCTGTGCTGTTCACTATCTTTCTCTTCAGTGTGGGCCAGGGCTGTGTGCTATTGAGAAATGATTCGAGAATGCCTTTAATTTCTAGTTTTATTTCTGAATTTTAGCAGACACAGTTGAAGTGACAAGTAGATGCAGTATTGTCAGCTGAATTTGAATTTAAGAAAGGCAAGGAATTTAAAGTGGAATCAAATTTAAGGAAATTTGTGTTGTTCATTACTGCTGTAAATGTTGAATTTGTAGCTTTTAAAGGTTTAAGTTCACCCAAAAATTTGAATTCTGTCATTAATTACTCATGTCGTTCCAAACCCATAAGACCTTATTTTTATGATATCAGAGCCATCTAACCCTCCATATACACCAGTACAACTTAAATGATCCAGGTCCAGAAACATAGTAAAACAGTTCAAGTAACACCAGCTCAACTTCACTTTTGTGATGTTAGAAGAATACTTTTTTTTTGCGCAAAGAAAACAAATATAACGTAATTTACTCTATCCATTATTCTTCCAAGACTTACGTTTTCCACCATTTTAGAGAGCATCAACACGCTGCATACGCAAGCTTTAACATATTTCACATAATCAGCCTTGTTTACAGCTGGGTGAAATCACATTCATGTATGTGTTCTTTACGCCTAGAGGAAAGCGTACGCATACTCTCTAAATGGCAGAAGACGTAAGTCACGGACAGAGGTGGACAAAGTACACAAATCCATTACTTGAGTGAAAGTATAGATACTACTGGTCAAATATTACGCCATTACAAGTAAAAGTTGTCAACAACATTTTTTATTTAAGTTAAACTATAGAAGTACTTGCTTTTAAAAGTACCTAAGTATTATGAGTAAATTTCCAGTAAACGCATAGTTTCATTTTTGTTGCAGTTTTATGTTATACTTGCAATGGTGAGCGTGATTTCACCAAGTACAAAATGTTCCTGGATCAACATCATTCCAATCAACCAATCAGAATTGAGGAGTAGTTTTCTGGAAATATCTGTTTTAGGCTTATGATCAGGGTTAGGTGCTAAATTAGGTTAGATGTTGATCTAAGATGTTTTACTTGGCAAAATCATGGTGACCTACTTGTAATACCTCATGCCTCTGAAGCTACTGAATACACTGAATAGCTTGAAATTTCTGTGTAATAAAGAGCTTTTATGAAACCCAAATCATGAACCCTGGCTTCCTGTTTCACAGGAATATAAATAGG
>JAUMHR010000084.1:13480609-13495594 GCA_032361145.1 Enteromius fasciolatus
TATTTACACATTTATGAGCACGTAATCCAAACCCTGCCCCTAAACCTACCATCTGTCAAACCACCGTCTAATTTATTTGAAAAAAATATTAATATTCCAAGTCTTGTGATGTAAAACGATCGATTTCAGTGAGGAATAGAAGCGGTGAAGATCCTTTGCGTCGAAAAGTGACGAAAAAGGGTTACACTTATCGTCGAAATGTGACGCAAAGGGGGTCTTCCCCAAGCATCAAAATGTGACGACTTGGGAGTGAGAATGTGTTGTCCAAACCCATAAACCATTCCAAACCATTGTTCACCCCTGACTGCCATTTTAGAGAGTATCACAATGCAGCGCATACTAAAGCTTTAACGTAATCAGCCTTGTTTACATCCGGTGATACTCTCTAAAATGGTGGAAGATGTAAGTCAGGGGTGAACAATGATTGAGTAAATTATGTTATTTTTGTTTTCTTCAAGTTATGTACTGCAGTACATAAACTGATGTCACATGAACTGTTTTACCAATGTTTTTACTACATTTCTGGACCTCGGATCATTTGAGTTATATTCCTGACTATGGATGGCTCTCTGATTCCAACAAAAATATCTTAATTTGTGTTCTGAAGATGAACAAAAATCTTATGGATTTGGAACAACATAAAGGTGAGTAATTTTCCTTTTTGGGTGAACAGCCTTAAATCACTAACTCAATCACTGAATCGCTTAGAACAGTTCTTAAATCAATGATGTGCACTGCCTTACCAGAGAAAGTTATTTTTTTCAATATACTGTATACCAGTGGCAATTTGACTGGTCTGTCAAATTGAATTTAATTACGGAATCACTCAGAACGGTTCTTATCTCACTCGAATTGCACTGATTTACTAGAGCAATTAGTTATGTTGTTGGTTCTTGGAATTGGCGTAATGACTTGCTCAATTACTAAATCGATCAGAATAGTTTTTGACCTTACTGAAGCAAGTTATTTTGTTCCTTAAAAACAAAATGTATATTAATAAACTGATTAAAAGTAAATCATGATGCATGATTCATTTCAATACCCTCCTCCAATAAAATTTTTTAAAGGGAAACACCTACAAATGCATATTTAATAAGCTCAGACACAAAAAATAGTGCCATTTCAGTGCTAATTCGTCACTGTGCCTCTTAAGTGAATCCTGACAGTACTATTTTAATGCCAAAAGATGGTTTGCGCTGGTGCAAGCTGTTCGTAAATATGGCACATTACTAAACAACTAAATAAGCCACTGAGTTCAAATACAGGTTTAAATCTGTCATAGCAACACAAACATTGTGGGGTCGATTAAGAAACATGAACTAAAGAAACATATACCTTGAATTCACTGTACAGTAAGTCACTTTTAATGAACCTATCCACCAGATTCATAAATGTAAAAATGGATCCTTCAAATACACAAGTACATGAAGTCACCCCATCACACTGATTCCGTTTAATCACCACCCGAGAAACGTAACCTTCAAAGCACACGCCAACAGTCTCTCAAACTGGGTTATGTCTTTATCGTTAATAAACAGACTTCAAAAGGCTGTAAATGATAGGCTGGGGGTTGGGGAGTGGGGCACATTAATTATTCTCTGTTACTGAGCGGGTCCTACAGTATAATGGTCTCCCTCCCTGACAAACTGACTAGGGGTCTATTTCAGCAGGGAGAAGCATTTACGTCTTGGGGTTAATGTGTGATATCTATGGGAAAGATCAGCCAGGAAGCTCAGCGGGGGTCTTTTTCCTCTTTCTTTCCCCCATTTTCCCTTTTTCCAACTCCCACTATCTTCCTGAATTCTCTTTTCAGGCTCATGCTTCATTATCCACACTTATTATTAATCGGAGGTTTTTCTTGCTGCGTTGGTTTGAGGAAAAAGGCTCAGATCGATAATTTGCCTGAAAAAAATCGTTTCAGATCTAAATGTGTTGCTCAGATCAGTCATCGCCCCTTCGCTGCGAACTCGAGACGCAGATGCTAACTACTCACCTGCAGTGGCAATCGATGACCAAACGTGGTACGAAAGAGTGGAAGAAAATGGGATCGGTCTCGTTCTCTCTCTCATTTTCTCTCAGCCTGTCTCACTTTGTTTGAGGTTTCGATTCATTGGATTTCTGGGCTGTGAGATGCGGAATCCTAGAGGACAAATACTGGGCGAAGCAGTTCATAATGGTGACAACTCCTGAGGAACCCATGGAGATAGAAAATGTTTTGATTGATAAAGGATAAGTTCATATAAAAAAAGTAAAAAAGAAAAGTAATTGTTTACGTACCCTCAATCTCAAAACCTGTTTCTATGCACCACAAAAGCTTCAAACTCCCAAAAATATTGAACAAGCAGCATTGTAGAAGTTTCCTAAAGTCCCCAATCACTCTCAAATCCCATTCTAGCTTCTTTTCAATTAAAGCGCATCTATTGTGCCATGTTTAAGGTTCCCGGTATTGTTTTAAGAGTCTCCTTTATGGTTCACTTGCATGGAAAATCCAACAATATCATCTCATTTTCCAATGATTTGCAAATGAATTATTTAAAGCATTTCTAAGATTCACTCTTTTAGATTCAGTTCTAAGATTCAGTCTTGCTTTTGCTTTCACAATATCCTGGTTTGGATTTTTTGCATTTACATACAGCCACGTTACACACTCCATGAGTGTATCCAAGGCAATATTCAAAAATTTTTGTTTGAAATGATAAAAAAGACAAACCTTACCCAGGTTTGATAGCTCTGCCCCCAATTCACAAACATTCTATGTAAGATAAGCAATTCTGCCATCATGAGTGGACAGGCCCCTTACTGGTGATTGGTTATAGGTGTGTTTTGGTATTAATCCAATCCCCTTTCAACAGCCTTTCTCCTAAATACAGTACCTTAATGCAGGGTTGTCCAAACATCTGCATGGAGGTTTACAACATGCCTACCTGCTTCAGGTGTGTTTTTAATTAGGGTTGGAGTTAAACTTTGTGGGACACCACCCTCCAGGACTGAGTTTGAACAGCTCTGCCTTAATGCATCTTTAACCACCACCACTTATTTTTTCTTCAGATGTGGAAAGTTTGCAAAATGCAGTAAATATTCCAAGAATGCTGACCACAAAAATACCGGGAATATAGTAGCTGTATGAACTACTTATTTTTAGCTTGTGTTTTACTTTTTTTTTTTTTTTTTACATTCTGCATGTTTGAGAGAAGAAAGAAATAATATGGGTAAATGATGACAACCTCTTAATTTTTGGTTGAACTAGCGGTTACACCATATAACATTCTGTTTTAATTATAAATGATGGTATCGTTTCCATATTTTCGTTTCAAATGCTTACTGTATGAAAGTTAGATGTTTCTCCTAAGTCTCCTAAAGAGTCTGCTCTGTCTTGCTACTATACTACATGTGTCAGTAACTTATTAATAATGGCATTTTAATTTAACACAGACTTTCAATATAATTACTGGCTTATTTCAGTTAAAACCAATTTGACAGAACATATCATACTGGTCATATCATTCACTGACATGTCAAATATGAAATTAACGCATTGTGTAAATGGATTTAAATATAAAAACTGTCACTGGAAAGAATTTAAAGTAATGAATTGGCTTTCCTGACTTTCTGGTTTATGTCAACAAGAAATACAGAATGTTCCTTAATTAAAATCATGACAGAATGGCTCCCGCAGCAATTAATTAAATTGCCAGAGCTCAATAACTGACTCGCAAACATTTTGAAATGGACACGGTTACAAATATAATCAGTGTTGCTGTCTTCTCACGCCATCTAGCTTTAGTAAAATCCGAGATGTAAGATCCTAGAATTACTGATCCACCATGATAAGCCTCATCTTCTGAACACTTGTAGTTTCAGGGCCACCGATCCGCCATGGCGCAGTCACTGTTTAACAGGCAAATGGCCGTGCACGTCTGGTGGGCAGAAAGGTCAGGGTTATTGAATATCTCACTTCCTGCCCTTTCCCCACGCCACTGCACAGCCAACAAGATGGAAACATTAAAGAAGATTTCAGCGCTCTGACAGGCACGGGTCACATCACCCGAGAGCGGCTGCCAATTTTCCATTTCAAGAAATCCTCAATGCCTTCATTTGCCTTTGAGGGTGTGAAAGCAGCTCTGTGATGAAGCGCGTCCCAAGACGAGGCTGAGTCTTCAAAACCGAGAGGTGTGTTGACATGTTTGGCCAGGTGCATGGAAATGAGTGTTTGAATATACTGTAGGATGAATTTGTTACTATTTACTGCAAAATAGGGTTTGAATTATGAGCAGTCAAAGAAGCTGGATAATGATGACTTCAAAAGGAACATTATAATATTCAAATAAATGTAAAATTTTGTAAATGGTTAGTGAAATTTTATT
Source organism: Enteromius fasciolatus (assembly GCA_032361145.1). Classification (NCBI taxonomy): domain Eukaryota; kingdom Metazoa; phylum Chordata; class Actinopteri; order Cypriniformes; family Cyprinidae; genus Enteromius; species Enteromius fasciolatus. The sequence continues at coordinate 13,484,974 of JAUMHR010000084.1, forward strand.
GACATTTAGCATATATACATACAGTATAGGATTTAAGATATGCCTATGGATATGTTAATATTAGCTGACCACTTCCCCAAGTATGTCTACTCATAAATGCTTAGTGTATCTTAAAAATGAAAGTTAAATCATTTTGTTTTACTAAGCCAAACATGTTCTGTTCCTCTAATTATTAACCTTTAACCTCCATATCACATTTTAAACTCCGTAAATACCTCCATTTAGTTCAGAAAAACTGTCATCAAAAGACTAACTAGCATTCATTTGTTGCTTTTCTGCAGATGAATGAGAATCTAATCATGTATTTTTCCTTTAAATAGAGCCAAGCGAGGTCTGTGGGTTCCATAGATGTGTTTTATTCAAATTCAGATCAGATGAAGTGCAAGTTAGATACGTGGACAGTCTAAAAAAGAGCCTTTACTAATGAGACTGGTCTCATTTAGGTGTCTCTCATAGTTAGCACTTCACTACTGTGTTTGTTTCACTCTTGAGTGTCAATTAGACGGTGCGAGGAGAACTTCTGAAAAGCAGTAATTTTCTCTCCTGGATTAGCTGATAAGGAACTTTTCACAATGGCTACACTTAGCCGTTTATAGTCTAATTCGGAAATATAGTCAAACAATTGCAGCGATAAGGGTTTTTCATGTTTTTCCATCAAAGCTTTTTCATTTAAACTAATCTTCAAAGCGTATTCTTGTTTATTCGTGTTATTTGAGTTGTGACACAGAGAGCTTTGGTTTGTTCGGCTTAAACAGCCAATCATAAGGTTGGTTGGGTTTCTGATAACGGTTTAGTTGTATTGCAGCTATTTTTTCACCTTTAGTTGTGTTATGCTTCTTCAGTTCTGCAATTCATCACTGGCTGTAATCAGTCACATTATGTGTATTACTAACATTTTCATCTTATGTGTCTGCAGAGATGTAATCTCAACCAGGTCTTCTTGTGAGAATGCTTTGTTGTCTCTGTCTCCTCGATGGGTGTTTTGACCCTGTGTGACTCCTATCCAGATCTCAGCAGCCTTCACACCCCAGACAATGTGGGTGAGCTGAGCACTGACCCAAGACCAATGGTACCTGCATGTCTCTAATAAGGCCTATTGGGGGTTTGCTGCAAACCCTACAATGAACCTGATATGTGGAAAAGTCTGAGCAGGTTTCCTTGCACAACCTTGTCAAAATTAAAAATGATGCAATGGTTTGTAATTTTTTTTGGTTTGGAGGAGTTTGGAACATCTGAATTTATACAAAAAATGTATCACATGACCTAAAATTGTAAATTATAATGTTCAATTCCTAAATGCTTATATATATATATATATAGAATAAAATGTATAATGTTATATGTCTCAATGTAGGTCATATCTATGTATCTATCTATGTATCTGTCTGTCTATCTACAGTTATGTATCTATCTATATCGATATCTATCTGTATCTAAGTTATGGCTGTCGATCTATCTATCTAAATATATATCTTTATGTAGGTTATGTCTGTCTATCTATCTATCTATCTATCTATCTATCTATCGATGTATCGATCTATCTATCTATCTATCTATCTATCTATCTATCTATCTATCTATCTATCTATCTATCGTACGTCTATCTGTCTGTCATTCTGTTGTTTAATCTATTATATACATTGTCCTTATTTGTATTAAATATTATTTGCTAATTGTATCAAAATGATTTATTATTTATCTAGGATTTAAACTGAAATGTGACAGAAAAACAGCTTTTTTATATACCCCATGTCTCAATGCAAGGGCCCAATCTCTTAGGAAGACTGAATGTAATTTAATTCATTAAACTGGTCATTTCAAGCTAAGAATGATAATTGGTACAGCGAATGCTACTGGTATGTTCATTCTAGTATAGATTCATCTCTGACCTCAGTGGTAATGATGCAGAAACTCTGAATAATCCACTTGGTTTGTATCAAACGTTCCCTAAAGTCTTAGAAGGGTCATCGTTCTTCTGAAAACCTCCATCCATTTTCATCCCTTGCCATTTCAGGAGACACCATCGCAGACACTTACTTTAACCACCTGTGTTGCTAACCGCTGGCCCGTACTTGATAGAGGTGACAAAAGAGAGCGAGGTCAGGAAAAACGGAAGGAGAAAATGAGAGGGAAGAAAGGATTTGCGGCAGAAAGTTATTTGGGCATTCACCTCCAAGCACTCTGGGCTCTTCTGTGTCCTTCCCATTTCTGTGTTTCATATTCCACATCCACATGCCTCTCAAACACGCACAAGAGCCCCAGAATCATAAGTTAACAGTTGCCGTGGCACTGAGCTCGAGTTTCGGGTCTTTTCCCACAGGCACAATGATAATTCTCACAGTGAAAATGGATGAATTGCTTGTCCGGCTGCTGTTTGGATGTACTGGATGCATGATAAATCCCTAGCACAGTGGTGTAAGCTGTACGGATTGCTGTGGCATTGAGGTGCCGCTCATCCTGGATTTGTGGCCACTACACAGGCAGTGGACGGCACCAGACCTCTCTGCCGTGAGAAGTGGATTTGCAACACCTCACAACCACACTGTCAGATTCACAGGCTTTTGTCATCGGAAAAATGTTTTTCACTTAATATGTGTGAGCTCCTCAGGTGGTGTAAAAGCTCTCCACTCCGTTTTTGAAGTGTGTCCACAATATGTACATGAGGGACATGGAGGACCACAATGGTTTTTCTGAAATTTTGTTATCACTTATTTGACAGGTCCAGTAGAGAGAAGACAGAGAAGTGGGGATAAAGTAGAGTCAACATCCTTTTGAGGCAAGTTCATTCCCTATTTTTGTAATTATGCAAGTACTGCTCTTGGGGAAAGGCCAAAACTTTGAGTAAGCTTACATACAGTCTTAAAAAGGCTATTTATAACAATATAGTTCAGTAAAAAATGGAATCTGTCCATTGAACTTATATTTGAATACTTGAATATGGTCTTCATAGTGGACATAAATGGTTCTGTTAAGATTTTTGTAACCCAAAATGTTTGTGTATTACTGCAAAACCCTTTTGGAACCTTTGTTTATCAAATCTAAGAACATAGGTATTGAACACTGAGCTTCTGCTGCTTTTGCTTCTGTTTTTCAAGAAAAATAAAAAGCTTGTTTTACCATAGAATATCAGTGTAGTTAAACATCTGGTGTTGGTACTTTGCTCCTAGAGGTAAACAGCTCGAAGAGACTCAGTTTGAGGAGACAGGACTCTGTGGTGCAGGTGATTGATCACTAAAAAACAAACAACAAATCATCTGTGATCATGTTAATATCTGTATATGTACGGTATATCATTTATATAGAATGATTTTGTAGACCAATGCACGCTTTGTATTATTGTACAAAGAGCATTTTATCTGTCAAACAAATCATTATTGTTTAGGACGTTACACATCTATAAATAAATTTTTATAAAATAGATTTAACAGAATATTAGTAAAATGGTCTAAACATTCTAAGACTGGTAGCATTCATCATGCACTATTATCATATTGTTTTATAGTCTGTTATATAGAGTATAAAAACAGCATTGCGCACAAAGCCCAAAGCAGTAAATGTTTTCAAGTTTATGCCACAAAAACACGTCAATTAAGTAGCATTCGTCATGCACTCATGATATTACTTTGTTTTAGATTATATAGAGCATAGTAAAAGCATACAGCCTGTCATATTCAAAATGTTTCACTTGATTTCAAACATTTCAGTCAGGAATTATAGTTTCGGGAAAAACAAAACAGTAAATTTGTTCAAGTTTGTTCAGAGCCACAATAACAAGCAAACTAATACAAAAATAAACATTGCTTACTCATTAGAATGAGTAATTGCATTTTGCAATTTCTCATATTTATTGTTCAATAAATGATCAGTTTTTCTTTCTTTTAGTGTCTTAGTTATAAGAAAAGAATGAGGTATGTTTTAACCACAAGATCTGATAAATCACTTGCTCCGGTTTGAAAATGCATTAGAATTTGTATTTTTATATTTAGAACAAACAAGTTAAAAATAGATTAGGCTATGTACCAAAAAACACATTTGATTGTTTAAGCAGCCCAACACAGCATCTTTGGCTTAACTGGCATAAGTTTGAGGCAGAACCTCCTTTTTGTTCAGAATAAATCTCTTGAACAAACTGATATAACATCCCTGTTATAGCCATACGAATCAGAATATATTTTGTCCTGTGCTCACGTAAAATTTTTTTAATCTTTAGTTTTAAAGAACAGAATGTAGACTAAACTGAGTGACAGAACTCTGCCTTGTTGCGAAATCATGTCGCAAAAAAAGCATAAACATTTACAATGCAAGCAATTAGGACGTGCACTGAGCCTTTTATGTGAAGCAGACAGCTAATGTCTTCCTGCCCTGAGCTTCTCACATTTAACCATCTCCACAGATCAGCCATAACTAGCGACTCATTCTCATGCTAAACGAAGCTCTGTAACGATGTTTTTCTGTTTAAAAAATGTCGTTATCACAGCAGGTAGACGTATTTTACAGGCCAATTATTTTGGAGAAGACAGAAAGGATACAATCTTACGGCTGAGCAGACATCAATTTGAGCTATGAAAATGCAGTAAATCAAAATAAAAAAATGTTTGTATTCCTGCATGGAAAGGAATGTTGTGGAGGGGAGAGAGAGACGTACATAACATTTTCTCAAAGTTGAGAAAGTTCATTCTTTTAATGCAAAGTAAAAAATCTATACAAGAAAGCTTTAGATATGATATTCTTGTAATTTTGCAAGTGCAAATGGGAACGATTGTGTCCTTGACAATCTTTCTATGAATAATTTGTTTCTCAAACTTTTGTGGGAATTGGAAAACCTCAAAGGTATAGAAATATTGAAGTGGTAGACCCTGAAACTCCTTCAAAAATCTCTACTTGTTAGAAATATTCTTTTTGAAATGGGTGAACATTTTCACAAAGCTTACAATAAAAGTAATCACAGACCTTGAATACAATATAAATGAATAGTTAAGCTCTTTACCAAGAACGTAGGTGGGAAGTTCACGACAGACATGATGTGTAAACACTTCTTTCAGTGAACATTCTTGCGATCTTACCTTTTTGTAATTGTTATTTTATTTTAATAGCCAAGATATGTTCAGTCTTGGTTGCACGGTTTGCTTTTGTGTGAAACGCCATTCAAACTTAGTCAAACTTAATTTACTAAAGTAAAAAAATATATATATTAAAGAAATCTCAGAAAATGGGCATATGATTTATTTTAAACAGCACTGAGGGCTGATTGGGAGAACTTTTTGCATATTTATGAATAAAAAGGAAACCAACTCAAAATTGTAAGTATAATAAAAACTCTTGTTTCAGGTTTCTGTTTTTTTTTTTTTGGAGCCAGAACAATTCTAAGGAAGGTCGTGGCTCTCTCCACCAACACATTTTCACTATATGGAGGGCAAAGAAAATTCCTATTGAAAAGCAAAGAATGAAATAAACTCTACAATTCTGTAAAATACTGTAAGGCATGCTTTAAATCCACCGCTTGTTTGGTGATCTAACATAGCGAGGCCTTGACTGCTTGATTCACATAAGCTTCACCCAGCGCAGAAGTTTTTTTATGAATGGAGGCAGACTCAGGAGCGCAACAAAAAAGTCCTTTTAATATTCCACAACGGGGAAACAGCAGGTAGGCAGGCAGGGTAGAGCACACAAGGAAAATGACTTAATACCGGATGACAAGACTAAACTGAAGAGAACTTAAATAGTGAAGGCAATGAAGGCAAATTAACAAGACACAATTAACAGAAACTAGGGCGGACAGAGCACATGGGGAATGAAAACAAACAGTGCAGTGAGTGGTAGTTCATGCCCCTCCCGGAAGCTGCATTCTCGCAACATAAACACAAATTTAGAAATGAGAGGAAGTCTGGAGGAGGTTCAGGAGGTGGCCGGGAGGAGTCTGGAGCAGGAGGGATACAGCGGGGCCCAGAGCCCAGCCATGATGGTTTCCTGCGGAGGAGCCAATGGAGGGAGGAGCCATGGAAGGGGAGACTGAGGCGGAGACGAAGAGCCGATGAGCCAGGCCGATGCAGAGGATCCGGAGGGCCAATGGCAAGGCAGATGGTGCCGGTGACCGATGCTGAGGATCCGGAGGGCCAATGGCAAGGCAGATGGCGCCGGTGACCGATGCTGAGGCGGGGATCGGGAAGGCAGCGGTGGAGGAGTAGTGGTATCCGAAGTGGAGCTGGAGGGATGATGGAGCCTGGTGGAGCTGGTGGACAGACGGGCCACGGTGGAGAGGTGGGAGCTAGGGTCCATGGTGGAGCGGACTGGTCCGAGGGCCGAAGCGGAGTCCAGGACTCTGAGGATGGATGCGGAGCTTAGGCAACATCCAGCCACGACGCCGATGGAAACTGGCAGACCTGTGGCAAATTCAGCACACAGGTGGTGGGCTGAGGGTGAGCAGCGTTGCTGGCCAGCGACAGCGGTGGAGTGGACAGGACTGTTTTTTGTATTCCATGCTGAGCACAGGCACTGAAGGGCATACCGGAGGAGCAGGAACTGGGGGGCGCACCTGAGGAGCGAGGACTGGAGTCTCCCAGTCTATAAGGTCCTTCTCCGGTAGCCCCAGATTTATTAGCTCACCCTCAGCCGTGGTGCAGTGGGCAAAGCTCCACTCCGCACTCTTGCTGTCAGTGGCCCTCTCCACCATGGCGAACTCATTTGCCGGCTCTCGCACCTGGTCTGACGTCATTGGCTCAGGCTTCAAAGCGATCCTCAGCTCTGTCGCTCCCGTTAACGATGGCTCGTCAGTCGTGCCGAGCTCTGCCTCTCCATCAGCGGTGGGCTCGGTTTGTGGCTCCACGCTTTGGGGAAATGGTGGGCTGGGCTCTGGGTCAGAAGTGGCACTGGCGAGATCATTCCTGGGACAGAATGGCGATCCGTTCCTCACCAGTGTCCACTCCACAAAGGCGGCAAAGTCCAAAGTACTTCAAATTAAGTATATGATATATCACTGTATAAATTATATATCATATCACTTATACAGTATATCACTGTACAAGGAAACCTACAGTCTTTAGAACATTTTTTATATCAATTTTCATTTCATCGTGCCTGAATGCCTAATAAAGCAGTTTGTGAGCTCAGTTTTTTCTGAGTGCTTTCACCAAGGAAACAAAAGCACTCCCTGCTCCAAAAGCACCTCCTGCTGGAAGAGAATGAATTTACATTTTCAACCAGCCTGTCTGATTTACACAGAAAACATATTTTGTTTATTACCAGAAATAATCTAGTCTAGGGGGACTGCTATTGTTATTGATTCAGAAGTCTACCGGAGGTTAAGTTTTGGCCACAGAAGCATGTATGCACAGTAACGTTTGTTTGTTGTTGAGGTTAAACCCACATATATTTTGCATAATTTCCAATCAAGCTGTGGTCTAATTTTGTATAATGATGGAAAAATTTTAAAATAATATGCAACGTACTCTTAAAATAAAGAGTTTAATTTTCTAAAAGTTCACAGGACCAAAAGCGCACACATATATCTTTATCTTTTGATATCTTTATTTTCTTGGTGTGAACAGGTCTTTGGAATAGAAGTATAGAAGTTCAGTGAAACTTTCCTTAACTGTTGAGCTATTTTACCTCCACCTGACATCCCAATTATGAGTCTTCCAGATAGGTCAGACTTGTCAGAGTAACATGACACATTTAGCAAAACTCTAATTGCCTTCATCAGCTAGTGTGACCGGTCGTTCACGCCTCAGAACCCCGCATGCGACCCGATCTCAGTGACTCCACGCATCCATTTCAACTTCTGACAGCGTACACACTCCACCAGCTGAACCACTGCATGTGTAAGCCACATAAAACAGCAGATCTGTTGTGTCAAATTTGTTTGATGTGTCATAGATGTCAGTTTTCAATGGGCCTTTCAGATGCTTGCATCATTCTGCCATTACCAGAACGGCAACAGAAAATGAATGAGGTGTTTACCTTTGTGGCAGCGTCGTCGTAGTCGTTGTTGTTTACATTCAAAGGCGGCTGAGGCAGTTGGATTGACACTTATCTATGCGATTCCAATGGCAAAAATAACTCTTTTCATGTTTTTAGTCAGGAATTTAATAGGAAAAGTGTCTTTGATTGGCTTGTTGAGGACGGAGGGGTCGGGAACTGTGCACAGAATATACAATAAACTGCCTCTGCCCGGTTGCTGTGGTAACTAGAGCACACCGCCTCGTGAATGGGCGCTCGCGACTTTTCACGGAAGAGCGAGAGACCTTTGGGGATGTGGGAGGGCTGATGTCAGTGAATACTGACAGTGCACATCCTAAATTATACCTGGATCTGTCTGCGCAGCATACCAATATGTGATATTTTTATAACTCTGATTCCCAGAGCGCTTCACCGCACATCTTCGTTTGATTCGCTGTCTAATGAATTGCGACGCGATTTGATTTAAAGCAAAACACACACGCAACGTTTAGCAGATAAATCTCTTTTTAAGCCTTGAACGCTGACAGATGTTTTCTCTGGAATCTTCTTCGGATTAGTTGAACATTTCACTCATGTTTTGTTTGTCTCTCACACGCATAGACTATAAAAACAAAGGGCCGTTGACAATGTGAATTCAACATGTTTCTCTCTCTGTAACAGGCTGTGAATAATTAAAAGCTCAATTCAGACACATAAAGCTTACTAATCCCTGCCCTGTTCACTTCAGACTCATTCACTATGCCTTTTATCTGCTATGCAACATAAAAACATAGACATCATAGATTTAGATAGTGGACACTACAGGGAATGATTTTCTCACAGGCTTAATAGGAATATTTTCAAAGAGAATCGCAGATAGACTTCTTTATAAGAGTTGCTCAAACAATCAGACTCTCTTTGGCTCAGTGCTTATGTATTATCTAAATCAATGCAGCAACTTTTTCTTTCTTTACAGACTTTTTGATAAATATTTGACAACAATGGCTTTCTTTTGTAGCTGATGAATAAGTTTAAATGAAATTGGTCCTTTTTTCTGTGAAAACTAACAACAGCAACATTCACCTTTAGAGTTTAGACTTGATGCAGTGACATTTGAGGTCAGTAAATTAGAAATTTTATTTACTAAATTTTATTAGTTTTCTATGAGCTCAGGAACAAAAGTGGATGCTAGAAATGATTGAGGGAGGATTGTCTGAATGTTTATGAATATGTGAGAAGTGATCTCATTTTCGTTCTTCATATCCTCCTTTTTTGTGTAACAGAATAGTAAAAAACTCTTGATTGTTACTGCTTATGACCTCCCTCTAGTTCAGAGCTCTAATTTGCTGAAAATTAACTCACCACGAGTTGATTCTCTGGAGTACAAACTTATATAAGATAAAATCTGTTTGGATGATGAATTGAACTCATCTGATTTCTAGATGGCCAGAGGGTGAGTCACTTTTCATGACATGTACATTTTTGGATGAACTATTCTATTTTAAATCACTTTTGAAGAAAACATTACTTTTGAAGCAACATTTGTAATTTAACCAATTCTTTTTATTTATTGTTTTCTTTCTTGACAAATTACAATGGAATAGAAATTAGAAATACCACAATGTAGGCTACTGTAATGTGTAATTTTAACTATAATATTTCCTGTCAGTGTGGCAGGACTGATCCGTGTAATTCAGTTCATCCATCCATCCATCCATCCATCCACAATGTTCCAGCATCTCTGCCTGCAGCCGTCACCTCACATGCTGATCTGGAGTGAGTTCTGATGACTGATAAGCTGCTAAAGCTGATTTTAGATCAACATCATCACACAAAGTGATGTAAGAAGGGGTCTAATCCTTGATGTGTGCTGGTGTGATACTGTTCCGAAACTACTTTCATGTATAGCTCAGCCAAAACATGGACATTCATTTATTCACTCTCATGTCATTCCAAACATGTATGAATGGCTTTATTCTGCAGAACTCAAAAGATGAGACTTTTAGGAACTGTTACTATAGAATTGAATGGACAAAAAACACTAATGCATTTCTTACAATAAATGTTGCTGTATGTAAGTTAGGTTTAGGGTTAGGGTTAGTAAGTAAGTCATAAAGGGTTGAAATGACATGAGGGTAAGTAAACAATGATAGGATTCTCCTGTTTTGGGTGCACTGTCCCTTTTAAACTGTTAGTAACACTATATCCAAATATAGAAAGGTGTGCATTTAGGGTAATCATTTAGGTCTTTTTGCACAAAGAATACGTTTTAGCATAAAAAAGATAACCAACAAGTTCCTTCCAAGTCTAAAAATATCATATTGCAGAAAACGAGACTCACTAAATATGATAACAGAAGTGTTTACTAAACTAACATTTAAAATATACATTAATCCTGTCAAGTACACAGATAAGGATCAGCTTTAAATCAAGGAGGATCAAATAATTAACAGCTGTCAGTATATGCCATATAAATGATCTCAATGATCATCAAAAGCCACATTTCTGACAATATTTGGATCCACTTTATATTAACCCTCTGAAGTCGGCCGTCACAACGTGATTTGGGTCTTTTTTTTTCTTATCAGTGTAAAAGACACTAATAAAACTCATTCTGAAGTAAATATTCTAACATAAACGGCTGGTTACTCTAAATTCTTATTCAGGACCATTCACTATGGCTTGG
>JAUMHR010000084.1:13505602-13516962 GCA_032361145.1 Enteromius fasciolatus
GGTGCGTTTCTTCAAACAGTTGTGTCTGATCTTTCGCTGGCTGTGCTGATTTAAATCTAGCGGGTCTGTTGTGTCTCCTATGGCAAGTTCAGTGACGCAGTAATGACGAATTTATTTTAAATTTTCTCCGGCCAATCAGTGACCAGCAGAGTTTACACGTCACGTTTTGGTAATGGTACGGCTCGCTTGGAACCTCGACTGAGGTGGTACCCAGTGGAAAAACCCCCAAAAGTGAGCTGTACTGAACCGTACGGTACCGTACTATGCAGTGGAAAAGCGCCATAACATTGTCTCCTGGGTACCATTGTTAGAATCAGTGTGTTTTATTTGGTTTTTAATGGAACTCTTATTTTTTTGTTTGTGAATTTTAAGGAGGCTGCAAAAACATGAATATGAATAAATGATCAGGTGCTGCTGTTTTCAAAACTCCTGACATTATGTTTCCCTCTTTTGACATCTCTCCGACGTTCATCTGCTGCTTTCTTGTGCTTTTAAAGGACAGCTGAAACCCATTTTCAATTCGCTCTCGACACAATCCTTCAGCACTGTGATTTGGTAGCCTCTTTGAAGTGCACCGCTGTGTCCTTCAGACTGTAAATGGAAAATAATGCATCAATAACATTGTGCCTATTGTGAGCAGACTGGTGTGGTGCAAATTAGTAAAGATGTTCTATACGAGCACTTCATGCACAATACTTGCACACAATTTCTCCTAAACACACAGAGACACTGTTTTACTGTGGTCCTGGTTGCCATGGTGATGCATCAAGTTTAGAGGTCTGCATGGACACTTGCAGTTTTCAATACATTAAGACATAATGGCAGAGCCCGTGCTGGATACGGCAATTTGTGCCTGTGCAGCTCGGGCTTATTGTTGCACTCTTCTCTTGTTATTTTCTCTTGCTCTCTCATTTCTTTTCTCCCTTGATTCATCCTCCTTATTTACACACACACGCAACACTATTATCCTTCCAAGTACCTTGAAAACAGTACTGGGAACGTTTTCGTATAGCGTAGGCATGTTTTCATTTTCATTTTTTTCAGGGAATTGCATGGTAATGTCACTCTCCCCCAATAACAATATGGTGTGCAAAGCCAAATAATATGGTCTGAAAAAGCACACCAACACAGGTGAGTGTTTTTGAATCATTTCTAGTAAATGGTTGTGCAGGGTTTCTAGCTGGTTCACCCTAGTCATTTGTTTATCAACTGGTTCAAGCTTGTCTGTATCACTGATCACTTTGAATACAACTGTTTAGAGGTGGAAAACCATTTTAACTAAACTAAAACTATGGCTGTTTAGCTGGTTTATGTGATCCCCAGAGCTGGTTATTTTGAGTTCAAATGCTCAAAATCCCCTCAGAACTATCAAACCAGACCAACTGGAGCATTAGAAAACATTTTAGCAGCCATCAAAGACCAACACACTAGCCTAAGTTGGTTTGCTGGTGTATTAGGCCACCAAATCCCATCAAGCTTGGCTCAGCTGGTTTAGTTATTTGCCAGTTATCAACTAGTACCATCAAAATCCCTTCAAAACATTGGTTTGCTGCAATATTTGGCCACAAAACTAGGTCAGGTTGGAGTTTATCAGATTTATGAGTCATTTAACCATAAGTCTCTTCATGAGTCTCCAAAAGTATCTTCTAGGTCTTTGTCTGTACCAAGATGCACCATTAAGGTGTGAATGGCTTTCTTTTCGGTTCCAGGTCACTGGAATGTCCGCTATGAAGACTTGGATGGTTGAAAGTTACACATTCTCTTCCCGTTAATGACTTTGAGCCCTGAGGCCTCAGACAGGAGCCTGCAGACCTTCGGATTGATCATTTTCATCTTTTTCAGGGAATTGCATGGTAATGTCACTCTCCCCCAATAACAATATGGTGTGCAAAGCCAAATAAGCAAACAAGCTTGGCTCAGCTGGTTTAGTTATTTGCCAGTTATCAACTAGTACCATCAAAATCCCTTCAAAACATTGGTTCACTGCGATATTTGGCCACAAAACTAGGTCAGGTTGGAGTTTATCAGATTTATGAGTCATTTAACCTTAAGTCTCTTCATGAGTCTCCAAAAGTATCTTCTAGGTCTTTGTCTGTACCAAGATGCACCATTAAGGTGTGAATGGCTTTCTTTTCGGTTCCAGGTCATTGGAATGTCCGCTATGAAGACTTGGATGGTTGAAAGTTACACATTCTCTTCCCGTTAATAACTTTGAGCCCTGAGGCCTCGGACAGGAGCCTGCAGACCTTCGGATTGATCATTTTATTTTTTTTCAGGGATTTGCATGGTAATGTCACCCAATAACAAAATGGTGTGCAAAGCCAAATAAGCAAACAAGCTTGGCTCAGCTGGTTTAGTTATTTGCCAGTTATCAACTAGTACCATCAAAATCCCTTCAAAACATTGGTTCACTGCGATATTTGGCCACAAAACTAGGTCAGGTTGGAGTTTATCAGATTTATGAGTCATTTAACCTTAAGTCTCTTCATGAGTCTCCAAAAGTATCTTCTAGGTCTTTGTCTGTACCAAGATGCACCATTAAGGTGTGAATGGCTTTCTTTTCGGTTCCAGGTCACTGGAATGTCCGATATGAAGACTTGGATGGTTGAAACTCACACATTCTCTTCCCGTTAATGACTTTGAGCCCCGAGGCCTCAGACAGGAGCCTGCAGACCTTCGGATTGATCTCCTCCTGTCTCCTTCAGGTTAGCCCTCCAGGAACCCCATCCAATCACATCAAATCACAGACGCCAAGTGTTGCGGTCCCGTCCAATCACACTGATTGCTTTGGAAAGTCCTGGCCATCCCTTAAGCTAACAGTGCAATTACTGGAAGTGTCTCATAAAGGGAAAGAGGAGGTGGAGGGATGGATGGGTGAAGGTGATTAATTGAGGTGGGAGCTGTTTAAGGGAGAAGAAAGGAAGTAGGAGAGGAAGTGAGAGACAAAGGTTTGAGAGGGAGCAACAATCAGACGGATCTAGAGAAAAGAGTTCATTGAAGGATCAGGTGGAATAATGGATGAAGGGGGTGGAGAAAGGGGATCAATCAGCTTCACGGCTCATGTGAACGAGACTGAAAATGTGTTCAATAGTGAACTGACCAATTTGACAACTGCTACAGCAAAAGTGGCTTTTATGTACTTCTTAAAGAGTAAATTGGAATAAAACACTTTGAGCTCCATTTTAGGAAATACTGTATGAAATTTAATACTATAATTAATTAGAATTAATTCAATTGTTACCCTTTCACCCTTCATGCATCAATTAGAACTGACTGTGTTCATGTTTAATTATACAGCATTGTACATGTTAGACATTTGGTTGTAAAACTATTTTTGCATTTTTATTTAAATATCTTTGCACAGAAGGCCTAATGTCGTATACATTTACAAGAATTTGTTTTGGAAAGAAAATGTGAGTCTGTAAATATGTTATTGGCTTCACCGAGACTTCATGTCCAAAATATTAACACATAAAAAATAACTCTGATCCAAATATCAAAATAGAATAAAATATTTACACATTCACCATGTGATCACACAAAGTGCTTCACATTCTCTGCCAAGTCTGGTATATTCAGCTATTTGAGAGCACAGGAATAGTACAGAATCACTACACATGACTGTGATTAAACAGAATCTGCCGCAGACTAAAAAAAAAAGGACGAACAAAATGAAGTAATATTTGTACACAGTTTGCCTATTACTGAAGCAGAATGTCATTGCAGCAGAAAGAGCTGCTGATATTTTCCAGCGTTTTCTCAGGGTAGTTTGTGAAATGCTGTAAGACTGTGACATCCACAGAGTAAATTGCATGGCGGGATGCTGCCGCTCCCCGTGTGCCACTGAATATGCTGCTGTTGTCGTTTTCAATAGCCATCACAATAAAGAGAATTCCTTTAAGATTTTTCCCTCCAAATGTCATGGCCATCTTCAAAGGCCTTGAAGGGCAGCTGTATTTTAAAAGCAATATTGGCAGTAAACACGCGCTTACTCTATCTGCCTCTATCATCAGCGTGTGTAGGGGTGATAATCGTAATGGGGAAATGGCACCTGAAACGTTTGAACTTTACTTTCCTCATCCATATGGGCCCGCTTTGCCCTGTCATTGTCCTCTCTTAGCTTTCTTCAGCTGCCACGCCACGTCCTCGCTTCCCGGCCATCAACGCAACCTTATCATCCGAAGCCATTTCCTGTTCACATGAATGCGTAGCCAAACTTAGCCAAATGCATCCAGAAAAATAGAAGCAGCTCTGCGAGAGTTCAATGCTATAAGGTCTTTGACGTTTATTTTTTTTCCAGAAAGAAATAAGGACAAATAGGCACAACTGCCTGCAAGTAAATGCTATAGCATGTAAAGCAGTAAAGCTTGCTTGTCTAGTAATGATTTTCTTGTATGATTGGTTTTAAACAGCTACACTAGTTTAGAACTGCCTTCATTTATGACATACAGACAGACAGAACGACAAACAGACAGACAGATAGACAGGCAAACAGATAGACAGACATACAGAATGACAAACAGACAGACAGATAGACAAGCAAACAGATAGACAGACATACAGACATACAGAATGACAAACAGACAGACAGATAGACAAGCAAACAGATAGACAGACATACAGACAGACAGAATGACAAACAGACAGACAGATAGACAGGCAAACAGATAGACAGACACACAGACAGACAGGCAAACAGATAGACAGACATACAGACAAACAGACAGACAGATAGACAGGCAATCAGATAGACAGACACACAGACAGACAGATAGATAGATAGATAGACAGACAGACAGACAGAGGGACAGGTAGACATACAGATAGACAGAACGACAGACAGACAGACAAATAGACAAAACGACAGACAGACACACATACAGACACACACACAGACAGACAGACAGACAGAGAGATAGATAGATAGACAGACAGACAGACAGACAGACAGATAGATAGATAGATAGATAGATAGATAGATAGATAGATCTACCCCACAACCATAATACCTACCCATCGCGTAGCATAAACACACCAAAGTCCATTTTTGTGTATCTATACCATGAGTTTTAATTTTTATTCTGCGTACTATTTATACACACATTCATGAGATCGGATTGTCAGTTTAGCTATAATATTCCATTGTGACTACTTAATATACTGTAGTGTGACAACATTTAATAACAGCAGACATGTTTGACTTCTTTTTTTCTAAATATTCACTAGCGTGACAGCTATTCATATTCTCTCCAATAGCATACAAATGTATTTTTAAGTGTTTTCTACCCCAGAGTTATGAAATGTATAATTTTTCATCTGCCACTAACTTTCACGTTTTGCAACAAGTTAACTTTTTTTCCATAAAACAGCACAGCTTTCTGTATGTACCATGAAGCGTTGCCATGGTAACTAAATAAATTAAGCAGCGCTCAAAGCAGGTGTTTTTATAGCTGTCATAGTCACTTTCTCTTACTGTACAACCTAATGAAACAGAGATGAAAAGAAGAAAGAAGGTTGCAGCATATCAGGGAGGCGTTTGGTTTAAGCACATGCTTTTTTATAGTCCTCAAATAGTTCTTGAAGAGAGAGTTTGAGTGGTTTTTATCAGCGCTTTAGCAAACACTCAACATTACACTGTAACCGATTTCTGTAATTTGAACAGTATTTTACTGTTATATGGATGCGTAATATGGATCTGGCCTAAAATATCTAGGTTCTGGCTTTGTTTGCATGTGCATATCGATCAGCATATGACAGATTAATTGTGTTTGCAAAACGCTCTCGTGGTACTTTGAATCAAAGCGATAGAGAAGTCCTGGCTAGGACCCGTCGGGTCAGCTTTTGAATGGTATATACAGTAGCATATCATGTTACGAAAACTTTTTATTTCAGATAAATGCTGATCTTTGGATCATTTTATTCATCAAAGAATCCTGAAATAATTACTCAACTGTTTTAACTATTTCTAATATAAAGAAACATTTATATTAGAATGATTTCTTAAGGATCATGTGACACTGAAGACAGGAGTAACAATGTTGAATCACAGGAATAAATTACATTTTAAAACATATTCAAATAGATTATGTTTAAATAGTAAAGATATACCACAACATTACTGCTTTTGCTGTATTCTGGATCAAACAAACACAGGCTTGGTTAGCAGAAGCATTAAAAAATCTTACTGTTCAAAAACTTTTGGCTGGTATATACTTGCTAATACTTTTGCTTTTCAGTATTGTTTATGTTTTGCTATGAAACAAAGTCCCCAGGTGACTGTGGTGATGCCCTTTTTTAGGTAGTGCATCCAAAAGGTCAATGTAATTTTTTAAATGTTTAACAATAAAAAAAGAATATTATCAGAATTAAAGCTCATGACTTATTGTGTTTTTAGGGGGACCATGGTGGAAAAAATAGTGTTTTTTTACAGGTAAAAATGTTTAAATTTATTGAAAATAAACTGTAAAATGAAATGCAGTAATAAAATACATCCAGCTGCCAGTAAATTACTGTAATTTACTGACACCTTGCATTTTAATCGTGCTCTCTATGTTACAAAGACCTGGAGAGTTTGTCTAAAAATAAATATTCTGTCAGAAAAAAATGACATATTCAGTGTCATGTCATTCAAAACCCACATCCCATGCATGAATGTTTTTCAGAATTTCTTCCTTGTAGTTTATTGCGTTTGGATCTATATGATGGTTATTAAATCATAACTTGTTTTTTTATATATTTGTGATAGCACTCAAGACATCCCTAATCTTCAGATAGAAACTGACAAAAAAAATAATTTCATGAAAAACAAACCAACAAAAAGACAAGAGTGCATTGCACAAAAGGTGGGTCATTTGTAAGTACAGAGAGAAATCTGTGATATTTAAAAGAATGTGTCCTTGTCGTTTCTAAACGCTGTCCCCCTCAGTCATTACCATTGTCAACATAATTATCATTGTTATCACCATCACCGTGATTATTCTCATCATTATCTCTCTTTTAGCTAATTGACTCTGAGCCGTTCTTGCCACATTGTTGCCTCTCAGACAACCCAACAGACGGGCGAGGAGAGTCAACATCTGCGTACTGAGGTTGACTCGTCTGTCAGTGTAATAACTGCATCTCAACAACTGCGTACAATTATAGGAGAGAAATGATGGTTGCTCGAGGCCTTTTGTGAGGTTTTGTTCTCTGGTAAGGGTCAAAGGATTGTGTGATAATGGCTGATCTTTAAAAAATAGAGGAATGAAAGAACATATCTGAAGTTGAAAGTCAACAATTTGTATACGGAGTGAGATGGATCGCCACATGATGGGATCAAACGCAATTAACTTAATTCAGCGCTAACAGAATTAGCTTTTCTTATTCTAAAGAGTAATTAGCACATGTTGCTTGGAAGAAATTGGCTGAGGTAAACAAACTGTGAGACACTGAATGGAGACTTTGAGAAGGACACGCAGTGACGAGAAGGAGAAGCAGTTGGAGACTTGAGCAAAATCTAAAGAAAAATATTATATACAATGATTTTGCATATACAAGCCTATTTTTAGAACCAGTCATTATGTTCAAAACAATAAAGAATATGTTCAAGTCAATTAGCATAATTCCAGACATTTGTACAAATATATAATTCATTTACAGTTTTTAAAACTTCATTACGTATTTGTTATTAGCATCACATTTCATTTATTTGGAAAATAAATATTCTCAGTGATTCTTTTTGCATTATTGTGAAAAAATAATGATATTTACTTAATTATAAAAAGAAAAACACGCCTACAACTTTTGTATAAATGTTTGGTTAATGCCAATAATTGTGTATGTATATAAAATTTGAGGTAAATAATAGGTAAAACTTACCATTTTTAAAATATTCGCCTATTTTGAATGTATTTAAATTAAGATAATATAGATAATATTATGATAACATTAATATATTTTAAATTTCTTTTAATTTTAGTAATTTGTTTTCATTTTTGTAATGGTTTTACTATTTGTATTACTAGTGATTTGTATTACTATTTAATATTCACTTATTTTTATTTCAGTTTTTCAATATATATATATATATATATATGTATGTATGTATGTATGTGTGTGTGTGTTTATGCAAAAACTGATTGTTTAATGATTTTTTAAATGTTCAAATCATGTATTTTATCATGTTATTATCTTTTTAATGTTTTTATTGTGTTAATAAGCTGTAATTCTTTTAACCTAATCAAAATAACTGCAGTTTGATTGAGATTAATTAGAATGCACAGTGAAAAGCATATTTTTGAGAATTGTTAAAACCAAATATATATTATTATTTATCATTTATAATATTATATTATTTGTCGGCTAATTAAAAAACAAACAAAAACAGATGACACTATGTTTTACAGTAATGGACCAATGGACCTTACTTTAAAGTAAAATCTTATTGATCCTACATGTAGATCCTATATAATATAATTTCAGTTTTTAATTTGTCCTTTAGGATTTGGAGTAATGACCCAGACATGGTCCTGGCAGGTTTTGTAGAATTCACCCTGGAGCAAGTGTGCGGAGGAAATAAATCCTCACAGACCTCGAGTGATTCAGAAAAGACCTTCTCCGTCAACATGTGGATGGTCATCTGAAGTGCACCATGAACCTTCTGACTCTGAGCTTCTCCTTGTCACAGCGAGATTAAACACGTTTGTAAGTCCAGCGGCTGTATGTGCGCTGAGGGTTATGACATCACATACTGTATGCCCTTTGCTGCAGCGAGCAGCATTAATAACTGAGCCAGCGCTGGGATCTAGTGTCTGATTCTGCCCCGCTCTGCAGATCCTTTACGCTGGAGTCTGGTATCACTGATAATAGGCCCCTCTGGGAGCCCTGTACAGTAGCAGGGCCTGCAAACTGTCTGCATATGAAAGGTGCTCCGGCTCACGGCCTACTTCTGAAAAGCTGTCTGCAGCGGGAGGGAGAGGAGCT
Organism: Enteromius fasciolatus; assembly: GCA_032361145.1. Classification (NCBI taxonomy): domain Eukaryota; kingdom Metazoa; phylum Chordata; class Actinopteri; order Cypriniformes; family Cyprinidae; genus Enteromius; species Enteromius fasciolatus. The sequence goes on from JAUMHR010000084.1 coordinate 13,514,564, forward strand.
GTGGATAAGAAGGAGGAGGATGGAATTAGAATGGGGAAGTTCAAACTCATTGACGCGAGACAAAAGTGGAGTAATTGAGTTCAAGGTGAAGAAGTGCAGCCTTCAACTTTTCAAGCAAGAGCTTCACTGTGTGGTGATTAGATGTTTGTTCGTTTTTTTCTGAGAGGGAAATATTTGCAAAAGCCTCCCACTGAAAAGACTAGCATGAATTATGTTCCAAGTTCCTGCTGGTTATTGCTGGTTTAGCAGGTTACTAAAGGGAGATTAGTTACACAAACCTGCAACGCTGATGTCTTGCAGCAATGATTTCAAGAAAAACAGTTTTTGTGTTACACTGAATAACATTTGTATATAATATTTAGAATGTATATTTTTCTGCATTATTGTGAAAATGTCTTTGTAATGGTTGTGTGGGGAAAGAAGAACGTAGGAGACGTGGAGATTTCCAATAAAGGGTTTTTAATAATAATCAAAACAGACATCCAACAGAAGAATACATGCACTATGTAAACTACACTAATTGCGGACCATGAAACACTCCAACAGGGGTGCGTTTCCCGAACCACAATGCAACTTGCTGATTAACCACCATAGTACAATGCATTGATTTGGAAACAAACTAGCTACACACAACTGTTTCCCGAACACGGTCGCATCTCTGTCTTTTGAATCAATCACATTAGTTCAAGAACATAGGGCCATTGTTAATGACGTCACAGGGCAGAGACACTGAAGCCTTCAGGGCGGATCTGGAGTCCCGGAAGGCCATGGCGGATCTGGAGCCTCGGGAGGCCATGGCGGGCCTATAGTCTCTGGCGGCCATGGTAGAAAGCCATACTCACCCCCAACACATCCATATCCCTACTGGAACTGGATTGGCACTCCAGGCTGTGACTGTGGCGCAGGACCCGGAAAATGGCTCTCCTTGCCATAAATCAAGCACATTAGTTGACAACTGTGGACGACACTCCTGGCCGTAATTGAGTAGAGGAGTCTGCGGGGAATCGAACCAGGTTCAGGGAGCCGGCACAGGACGATCTCGTGGTGTGCTCTCTGGTGCATTCCTCTGCGGTGCAGACTGTTGCAGGTGCTCTTGCAGCAAGGTCTCTGAGAGGCACTCTTGACGTGCGGGCTCAGAGAGGCAATAATAATCAGATTAACACACATTGACACACAGGAACTACAAAATATGGACATACATGTGGGAATACAAAACAAGGAACCAAGAAAATGAAACTAAGAACAGACAGAACGTAAGAGTGTTTAACAGTTTTAATAACAGTTATTATTATTTTTTAAGAATAATAATTTAAGAATATTTTCATTTTGTTTTGTTTTACAACGTTTGTAAACATTTTAATAATATAATTGCAATGATTTATAAAAAGTAATAAAAAAAATAATTAGGTAATTTCAATAATATAAAAAAAAACATGTCAAATTTGTGAGTGAAAATTGTCTCAACATCAATTTTAAATCAATTGTATAGAAATAATTAATAAAACTATAATTATAATTTTAATACTTGCAGTGTTATTTATGTTATCCTGTTAAAGTTTTTAATTCATATTTAGTTATTTTATTTGCAGTTTAGACATGTGTATTTATTTATGTATGTATTTTAGTTTATCTTTTTATTTAGTGCTGAAATAAACTTTATTTTTTCAAAATTCAATGTAATCAAAATTTTATGTAATAAAAATCTCTATAAGTTTCATTCTGCAGTTTCTTCCAAAAATCTGGCTTTTCCTTCGGCAAACGAATTCATCAGGTGTTTGCAGAGAGATAATTCACCTTGTTGGTTCAGGTGGGTGTTTGAACAGGGCATAGGGCTCTGGAGGACACGCTGGATATTCTGGGGTTCATTAGCACTGTAGCAGGTATCGAGCTGAACAAACCCAAGGAACCTAATCAAAGAGAGCTCTCTCTAGGCTACAAGCAGTAGGCTAGAGGTCATGAGGATGCATGCACACCTAGTGGAAAACTGCATAGAAGATCCTGGACTGGAAACACTGTGAAAAATACACTTGGCTTTTAAGGACAATTCAATCAGAAATCAAACTTGCGTTGCTCCAAGTATGACTTACTTTCTTCCTTGGAAAGGAAGTTTTTTTTTTTTTTTTAAATAATATACTTGTCATTTTTTTAATATAATAAAAAATAAATAAGCACTGGGGCTGTCAAACTCTAAAGTCTTCTCACATAAAATACAATAGCTTTGTGTGAGAAACATACTGTCAGCTAAAAAGGCTTGGAATATGTATATTTTGGATGTGATTTATGATATTACAGCAATATATTTCTTTTATATAACCATATTTTATGTTAAAGGAGAAGTTCACTTTTGAAAAAACTTTTGCTGATAATTTACTCACCACTATGTCATCCAAGATGTCCAT
>JAUMHR010000084.1:13549463-13564472 GCA_032361145.1 Enteromius fasciolatus
CTTATATTGTAGATTGTATGGTTAATATTACTGTAGTTGTGAGCGAAGGATTTCAATGGTGTCAGGATTTAACAAAAAATAATTCGGCCCGCACAAGAGGACATTTTCTCCAATCCGGCCCTCAACCTAAAATGAGTTTGACACCCCTGTGTTAAATTATGTTTTATTAATGTATACACCTTAAACAACCCTAAACCTACCCTTACTGTTAATGCAAATATGGCAATGCAATATTGAGGTGCGCATGCGCAGTAAGAAAGTGTGACGGGTAGGATAAAATGTCAGAACACCCTAAAACATTTCCGTTGTCCTCCGTGCTGTTTGCAGCGCGTTCGTGTGTTTGCAGCACCTGTGTTGTCAAACTAATGAAGATGTTTTCTTTACGTGTAGTCATTTGTGTTGTCGTTTTTTTCTGTTTGCATGTGTTTTCTGAAGTTTGCAGCGCATTGAGCTCTCTCAGCCACTGTAAGTTTTCCTGACAAGGCTGTACACAAAGAAGCACTGTGCTTTTTTTTTAATGCATGTTGAATCATGCATGTTGAATCACCATTGAATAGCGTCCATAAAAAGGAGGGGTTTGAAAAAAATAATAATTGAGTGAATTGTTTGGAAGTCATTGAGTCATATATTTAAAAAATATATATATAATAATAATAAATGCATTTTATAAGATAATGAAAGTGTAATGAAAGAGAAAACACTAAATGTAAATAGATGGCATTTGTTAAAGTTGGTGTTTTACAGTTTGTTTACATTCATCTAAAACTAAATGTCTCCGGGCTGTGTGTAAAATCACACAACTGAGGAATACTGTAATATATTTCTGATGAACGTAATGAGGTGTGCTTAATTTGCACACTTCAGTTTTCCAATCTAAATATAACAATGATCTCAGTGAGAAAAAGTGTTAACATTTGATCCGTGTCCTCAGAATAATTTCCTCCTCTCATACACCTTGTTACACAGTAGCGCGTGTCTGCAGTGCCACCTGCTGGCTGAGCCTGTTTACCTTTGGCCTGAACTTCTTTCGTTCTTCTCATCTCCTGTTCCAGCCATCATAATCACAGCTCACTGTGACAGGTAAGGCATTATGAACTCGTAATGTTTATCTGTGCTGAAGAACATATATACTGCCATCATGAATTTAGAAATATCACAGAATTTATTGATCCTATAGTGTGACATTTATTCTAGATGTGCAAGATTATAGATAAAGTCGTACATTAGTTTAATTTACTGTAGCACATGACCTTATAAAAGTCTGACTGTTCTGTACATTTCAGCCTGTTTGTACAAATCTAACACTAACGGGATGTAATGCCTTTTGAAATCCTTATGTCATTATTGATTGCTTTTAGGAAATGCAGTTCAGTTCTGATGATCCAAAAATCTCTCATATACCATCTCTCACCTATCAATCTCTGCTCCTCCCGCTGTCTTCTCTTCCTGTGAACCATCTGGCACCTCTCATTTCTTCACGCTTGACCAGTCTGTCACCTTCTCATAGGAAATGGACGTTATCTAATGCATCTGAATAATGGGATGCATATATGAGTTAACTTGTGAATGAAATGTTTAAGCTTCTAAATCAAGAGCAATGTTTAAAGCAAGACCGGGGGAGGCTGAGAGACAGAAAGGCAACACTAAAGCTGACATACATTGAGTTTGTTTTCACAGTCCAGTGCCTCTGTGATTAACAGAACTTAATTAAAGTTTACTTCAGCTTTGAATAGTGTCAGAGCTCTTGAGGTCCTCTCATCTACTGTTATCTAAATTAAAGTAGTAAGGACTGTTGAAAATTCAGCTTTGCCATTATAGGAATATATATATATATATATATATATATATATATATATAGGCTATATATTTTTTTTTAATTATGTATTATATATATCTTTTTATTATATTTATATAATAAAAAGAAAAAAGGAACCAGCTATTTTACATTAAATAATATTTAATGTCTTTATTATATTTTTTCATCCAATAAATAAACCTTCTAAAAACTAAACCTCTATAAGAAGAGCTCAGTGCACATTCTGGAATAATTGAATGTATCGTTTTTAAATAAATCAAGTAATATTAACTTTTTTACGTAGAGATTTCACTGACTGATTAAGTGATGAATTATGGATCAATGATGTCTGTCCCATTATGTAAATGCCTCACAAAGCAAATGGGCTTAAAATTTCAGATGGAAAATCACTAATGGAAAAGAAAACATGTAATATTTATTTCACTTCATATGAACCTTTTAATTGTGTGTTGTTCCTTTTTTCCTTTACAAGAGAGAAACCTCAGAAAGTGCATTTCCATTGGAATTTAATTTGTTAAAAATATATATAGTATAGAAATGTTTGATTAACGCTTAGAGATAAATGTCAGACATTCATAACCCCCATACAGAGGTCAGCAGAGGTCAGGTGGTCAAGAAAGTGTCTTGTTCCAGCAGCCTTTTGCGATGCACGTCCTGAATAAAAAGGGTTCAGATAAAGGTCTTTTTGAAAGCAGCTCTGGCTGATCTCAGTGGAAGCACGTTCATGCTGACTCACAGAGACACTGAACCGTCTGCCAAAACAAGTACAACAAAGGCCAGAGAAAACATAACATTAAAGAGCTATAGTTCTAATGCAGAGGGAGGCTGGACTGATCATTTGCTTAGTTATATCATTAAATATGACTTTATAAACAAAGTTTATTCTAAAAAATGTAAACATATAAATGAGTTATTTGGTTTATTGGTGTTTTGAGCTTTAAAGTAGCATGAAGTCTTTTTGTGTATGTTACTGTATGATTAGTTTTTGATTAATTTAGTAAAATTCAATCAATAATTAAAGCAAAAGTGTCTGATAACTGAGAGTTGAAGAGATGTATGTAATGAGCACTTCAAAGTAGATTTATTGTCAGAAAATATATCAATTATTAAAAATGCACTTTATGATCATGTCAAATAAAATGTTTTACTAGTACATTTTAAATCACTGCTTGAATATTTTGTTGTAAATTAAAAATACACAATTTAAAGTGTTGACTTACATAAACACATATACTACTTGTTATCTGATATTAAATTTAAAGTAAATACATTTTAAAGATACTATTGCAACTTTAAATGTCAATAGAAAGTTTTATATTTCACTAGAAATTACATTAAAACGTATTTTTTTTGCAATAAATGCTTGTCAGTATTGGCAGTACTCTTTACTCATATTTCAAAGACAGCATAGATAACTATGAAATAAGTATATATATATATATATATATATATGCAGTTACTGCTTTTATTGAGTTACATTAAGTCACTTCATAGGAGTGTTTGAAGTGAAAGTTCCTGTTTAGGAAGGACATAAAAAATAAAATTAAAATAAAGAATAATTTTATAACTTACACAAGTAACATGCAATTAGGTGATATACCAAGATCATTGGTTATGAATAGTGATAGTATATACATGGATTCCAACTCTGCATAAAAAAGCATCTGCCAAATGCATAAATGCATTTAAGTAAAATGTCTAAATGTGTCTAAAGGCCTATCTACAAAGTATCGTGATAAACTCAGAGCAACAGATGCTGCTTCACTCAATCCCACAGGAAAGATACGGCCAGGCTACATATCAAATATCAAACGTTTCACTTCAAACACTCCTATGAAGTGACTTAATGTCACTCAATAAAAGCAGTAACTGCATCCTATGAACTTAAACGCATGTATACACCTGACTCTTTCTCGCTTTCAGACACTGATTGATCTCCAAGGGTCTGCTCAGGGAGATAAAATGAGAGAGAGAAAAAAGATTTACTCTGTACTGTATCATCTACCATTAAACCCATAAGAAGGAAGCACAACCTCTATGTGAGTTCTGGTTCTTCCTCCAGTACTAATGTAAATCAGCTTGACCTTCTGGATTGCAGAAAATGTTTTGAGCATTAAGCAAGGGGTCTGAATCTGAATATCTGTAATGTGTTGATGAACATTACTTAAAACATTACAGTTGATGCTTATGGTCCATGTAGCACACTTATAGATGCATTAGTCAATGGCCATCTGTTCAAATAGGAGCTGACCTGTTTAATTCCTATCCGTGTGGCCTTTCAATACATACAGTATCTGTATGTATTGATCTGTATGCAATATCTTAAATACTATACAATATGGCATCTTCATGTTTTTCCATATCCTGCACTCCAGAATAGGTATTTGTAGAGTTGTATATCTGTTTTCACAAGTAATTATTATACATTGGCAATTATATACTGTATTAATGTCCTCGAATTTGTTTTAATGTTAATGTGAAACCACATTTTCTCAGAGTCTGACTCTGGGTCATTTTGACTCTCAGTCAACATGAACCAGGTCAGTTGTTATTGGACTTTGCAACTCAATGACCCTGTCCCTATGGGCTTATCACTATAATTTCTATTGTTTAAAACCTGCCTCCTATTGAAACTGGAGTCTTGATTTAATACAGGAAACTTGCAGCAGCCTAGCAGTTCCGCAACCATTGTTTATTTACTTAACAGTAAATTATATTAAATGCATGCATGCTTTTCTTTGTGAGCTGAACAGAAGGTGTGGCTGGATGACAGCGATAACTTATCATAGAAATAATTCTCTGCTGACTGAATAGTTTTAAGTAGCTGTGCGAGGCCTATTCACAACAACCTCAAGAGAATTGACTCACCACAATGCTGTAGACCTTAAATTAACCTAAATACATTATATATTTTGGTTTAAAGCAAGCATGCACAAGTGTTAAAATGCAATGATACACTGGATCAAGAAGTTTAGCTGTTATTTATTGTCCTTCCTAAAGTTATTAGTTAATTAATCCACAAGTTTGACATAACAATGTAAACATAAAGTTTATTACTGCATTAATAGGTTTAAAATGCAACACTCAAGCTTGTGCAGTAACAGCATCCATCTCTTTATTTGTAAAATATGTCTTGAAGTTTGAAGATTCCTGGTAGAGACGAGTGAAACAGTGTGAAAGTTCCTGTATTTTCCACCAGATGTCACTAAACATACAAAATTTGTAAAATAAATAAATAATAATAATAAAATAAATAAAATAAACACACTTTTGACACATACAGTATTGTATAGGATTATAGTATAGGATTAGACACTTTTATAAAAGTGTGTAAAAGATATTTTCAAACAGAATTAAAAAGAAAAAATAGCCTAGTTGAGATATTTCTTATTTAAAGACGCAAATAATTATTGTACTGCTTAATTTTCTTTCCCTTTGTTCAATAACGTTAGAAAACGTTTTACGTTCGCACTCTAGAGGGGTTCCAGTTGTTGCGTCACATCCAGGGGCCCCTGACACTCAGCTAGATGCTGGTGGGCGTGACGTCATGAAAAGTTTGATACAATGCCCTCCATGTTTAGGGGAAGTTGAGTGTTCAACTGACAACAGTAACATGTGACGTACCGAAGACATGTAGGAGATCAATGGATTTTTTGGCGTAATTGACGCCTCCGCTTGGAAAGCGAAGACTCGCAGAAACAGCTGGACCCGTAAAGCTCTCTGGGTGAATGGTTCGTGTAACACCCAGCTATAAAGCGGTCTGATCCAGGGTAACGGTAGACAAACGGGCTGCTTTGGCTAAAGCGTGTATCGGAATTCGTTTACACCGAGATGTTTTTGGACTCTTTTTGTGATTCTTTGTAAAATGAGGAACCCTTTGGACAGACGCGTTTAGGATTGTTCTTCGGCGACAACAGCGCTTCTCGGACCTTTGTCGCCGGGCGAGAGTCAGGCATCGTCCTTTAGAGGAGTATCAGAATGATAAAGCCCAAAGTGGGTCGGATGTTTCTGGCGACATGCGTCGGGTCGTTTTTCATTCTTATATTGTACTTCCAGAACATCTCAAAATCAGGTGAGTCTTAATAAAGTAGCGATGTCCGATTCGTTCTTTTGAGTCGGATCTTTGAAATGAACAATCATTTTCGCAAATTGGGTTCCCGGGTAACGACAGTGAACCAAGAACTCGTTCCTTTCGAACACGTTCCTTTCGTATGATCAGATGTTAGTTGTTTCACTCATAGCAACTTATATGACAGTTTTGTCAACACACGCACAAATTAGTTTCAGTTTAAATATCTAGAAATGTTTTTATTGTAGACATTATTGTTTATTGTAACTGCTACATGTATTTCAGCCGTTGAGCATTAAACGTTAAAAGAACTGATCTTATTTTAACCATATTTCAACATTAAAGGTCGGTCATATGTCGACTGGGTTTTTATTTCTGGGTCCAGTCATCAAATCATGAATCAAAATGAAAGTTTATGGAAAAGCTTAGGTTAAAAAAAAGTCATATTATATGTAGCCCACATGTGTTTTTTTTTTTTGGAGTAGTGTAATATGCAACATATAAATCAGTTGATTAGAAAACATACAAGGCAGTGATTATGTATGGGATTAGTGCAAGAACATGCAAATAGATGATAGTCACTAATTTGCTAAAATGTGAAATAGTTACAAATTGTCCTAAGATTGTGTTGGCCACATCCATATCTGCTGAAATGGAGTTACTGTGAGCTCAGTTCATATCTGACTGTAAACTTATTGGTGTACAGCTAAGCTAATTCTTTTAATCGATGGAAAAGGGAAGTTAGATAACCTGTTGCACCGGCCAAATGTAGGTTACAAATCAGACATCTTGCAACAGGTCATGACCACATCCTAAATTTGTTCTAAATTCGTTCTTGGATTGATATTCACGTTTTTAAACGTTAACTGTGAGCAACAATGATGCAAGTGCTCCTCCCAGGTCTGGACATCCTAAATGTCTAGGGTTATGGTGTGATAGTTAAAAAAAAATTAATAGCCAAAGGTTTGTTGGTTTTAATCCCAAACGGGGATTCTATAACCTTTTCACGTGTTTCAGTGGTTAAAACTTACTGTTCTAATGTGTTGAAAGACTTTCCTGTGACCTTATTTGCACCTGGTTTTAAGATGCATTTTCAGTGGTCTGATAACATTATTAGCTGAGATGCATTAATGATTACACCTGGTCTAAACTTGCATTTTAAATTCATTTCCTGTGAACACTTATGTTCAAATTTTCAGATCTCATTTTGGCACAATTGCCATGAATGCATGAATATGATTGAATGACTGAAGCCATTATGCTGTTTATGAGCGAACAGGAAGTGAAGCAAATGGAAAGGATATTAATGTTAATAGCAATTTCAAACATAATCTGTGTGTGGCACGACATAGCTTGGAACCGATTGTTTTGGTGTGCTTGTCCTATAATGCTCACATTTTAGGTCAACGCTTCAAAAGATCTGGAAGTGGTTGAAAGTGTACAAATTCAAAACATGTATGCCTAAATTTTTTGTTTTTTTACTTGTAGTCAGCAAAAAGTATCGTGATACTGGGTGTTCATAAGACCTTAAGCAATGACCGTCTGATTGAAATCCCCTGAAAAACCCTTCACGTCAAATATTAGTTAAGACTTCTAGATCAAGATGCTGTAACATCATTTTAAATTCAGTTAGGACAGCAGTTTATTTCTGGGAACGATTTAGTCCATTGTCATCACTTCCAAATGACAAGCTTAGGTAGTTAAAGTTTAGATAACACATACCTGCATGTTGCATTAAAGCAGTTCCTCTAAAATGCTAAAAAGGACATCACACTGTCTTTAGTGTGCACACGTGTAGGCTTCAGCCTGTTTAGAACAGCGAACAAAAAACGGCTGTTGAAACCCACTGAAAACAAAGCAGACTGAGAGGAAAACTGCCCCAGGAATGTTTGGAAAGCCCCCACTGGGAGCCTCTGGGGCATTCCAAAACCTTTTAAACCTTGCCCCTGATGCCTCGGAGAGGAACGGATCACCTTGAAGAGGGATGGCGTGAGATTAGAGAAGAAGGGGGAACTAAAGGTCAACGGCTTTGACTTTCCCCAGTTTGAGTTTTGGGAAAGGCGTCATATGACCATCACAGATTTTTCAACCAGAGATTACTTAGATTCATGACAGTTGTGCTGTGACAGTAATACATGAGTATGAAAACCACTTGGACAAGAACAGAAGCAACATGGGGTATATAACCACAAAAGATATGTATGGTTAGTTTCCTGTGAATTATAGATAAGAGACTTGGAAACAAATATAGATAACCTGGTACTAATAGCTAATGTTTATTCTTGTTTTTTTCATGTTGTAAACAAAACCTTAGTTCTTTCACTTCGCCCAGGAGACCTCGACTAAAGCCAAGTTCAGAGTAGTTTGGTTACAAATTTTATAATACAGCCAAGATTGCAAAGCTGGCATCAATGCATGAGAGATTTTTTCCCCCAAATTAAATGAATAATCCACTTCCCCTGACTAGATTTGGCCCCATTGAACTGTTCTTGCCTAGGCTTGTTAGTAAGGAGTAGAACAGCTTTATGGTACATGCTGCTCAATAATAGTTCAGGATCTGACCCTAGAAAGTCCTCCTGCCAGAGGCAAATAGCTAATCCATGGCAAAAGCACATCATGTGATCCTTCAGTTGTCTTTCCTTAACAGGTGTTTGTAGACCACACCTACACGTCAGTGGGACTCATTCACTAATAACTGGATACAAATTAGGGACTTAAAGAAAAATTTCACTGGATTCATGTTTATGCACATACATTTGTTCTTAAGGGGATCGTTTACACAAAAAAGATTTTTATTTTGTCATTATTCCCAGCGTTTTGTTATTAAAAACCCAATCATTGGGATGTTTTCAAAAACACAGTTGTGTTATATGTTTTACCCAACCTTCTGGGCACGAATAATCTCATTTTAGGCTCACATTTGCATACTGTGCATTATTTGCTTGCAGCTTTTCTTTTTTGGCTCATAGTCGGTTATTTGCTAAGCCACACCCATTCAATGGTCACACTTCACAGGAAGTTTGGCTCTGCTGTATACCACTGTGTCCTCTTTGCTTCTAAAAAGTGGTTCCAGTAAAAAGAGCTGATACAAGTGATCTTAAAACTAGTGCTCTCTAGGTGTCTTGGCCTAATACTTGCAGCAGCTATTAGTAATTACCTTAAAATGACTTTTGTGTTTATGTATGTTTCTTCACAAAACCACTTGATAACCGTCCTCATGTGTTGGCGCATTTATCCTGTGATCAAGTTAGCAATAGGAACGTTTTTAAATGATCAAATATCGAATTTCCCCTCATTCTTCTACTGATATGCTTCTTTTTAATTGGAGCCAACATCAAGAAATGTTTTTCATCCAAAAGGCAACAAGTAATGTGAAGGGATTTGTCCATGAGAAACACATGGAGCTGATTCCCTTTCTGTGCAGTAAGTGACACTGAGTCAGAGAACAGATCAAATACTCAGCTGGACTGTGGGTGAGCTTTTGTTAAAAGACCTTTGAACATTTATAGTAAGTGAGGGTCATACCTTTGACCTTGGCTCCATCACACCAGCTGTGGGCAATATGAAAAAAAGATGTCCACTCTGGGACTTTAAAAGGACTGAGATGCCTTCTTGTTCTACTTTGATAATACTAACACTGTGTCTTCTAAATGTGCAGCAGTTTCATTGCTTATCTGACCACTATCAGTTTCTGCTGTTCGTGTTTACAGAGGCAGTGTTGCTGACTTCGCCACACGTCACGTTCTTTTCGCTTGTTTAGTTTGACATAGACAGTCTGATTAATCTCAGTCGAGCGTTTTACTCAGCTCCCTCACAGTTAGTTCTTGTAAAACTGCATATTTATGGGTAACTATAGAAGACTTTAAGGTATTCTTGATGTAAATTTTCACAATTTGCAATGAGATGGGGAAATAGTTAACTAGTCAATTAATCATAGGGGGATACAGTGTTCATTTCTTCACGGATAATTTGTTCCGAAGCATTTACACCGCATGGCTGTAAAACATGAGCTCATTCTTTACCATCATATGTGAGCCTGTTGGAAAAGTTTCTGAAGTTCATTACTTTAGAGGCCTTGAAGCAGAACTCTTTTATCCTTGAAAATTGAGGCATGTTATAAAGTGATTGGAGGTCAAATTGGATTTTTACTTTTTCCAGTAATGCAGCCTAAATTGTTTTCTAAATTGTTTATGTGCCTTTTACACATTAAATGTTCTAGTTGTAGTAAATTAAAGTAATTATGATCGCACATGTTGGCATCAGCTTTATCGACTTTTGGAATAAACCACTTGGGATGTTACAATCTTAGAATTTGGATTTAAAGAAACACTCTACCCTAAAATGAACGTTTTTCATTATTAACTTACCCTCATAACGTTCCAAACCCGTAGAAACGTTGTTCGTCCTCAATTTAAGATATATTGGATGAAAACCAGGAGACTTGTGACTGTCCCATTGACTGCCAAGTATTGAACACTGTCAAGGTCAAGAAAAGTATGAAAGACATCATCAGAATAGTCAATTTGCCATCAGTGGTTTAACCGTAAAATTATGAAGCGACGAGAATACGTTTTGTACCAGAGAAAATAAACATAACTGTATTTATTCAACAATTTAATTGCAAAAAATATTCTTGTCTCTTCATGAAATGCAGATAACACCTGATTAACTATTTTGACAATGTCTTTCATACTTTTCTGGACCTTGACCGTGTTCAATACTTGGCAGTCAAAGGGAAAGTCAAAAGGTTTTCATCCAGCATTTCTTAAATTGTATTCCGGAGACTTTTTGGGTTTGGAACGTCATGGGAATAAGTAATTAATTACAACATTTTAATTTCGGGATATAATAAGCCTTTTGAAGACAGTTTGAAAAAAAAAATTAAATTGAACTTTTACTCATCCTCCATTTTTTTTCCCAACCTGTACTACTTGTTTTTTCCAGCAAGAACAGAAAGAAAAAATTGTGATAAATTGTTTTTGCGCTCCACTGGCTAAGGCTGAAAAGATATTTTTTAAAATAGATATTTTGTGTTCAGCAGAAGAAAGTCATATGTGTTTGGAATGTTTAATTGATGTGTGATTTGAAAAGCGTTGTTTTGATGCTCTCTTGCACACATAAATAAACTTACAGCAGTTTAAAAACCACTTTCTGACAGGATCCTTCAGGCACATGCGTTTAGTATAGCGTCATCAGCCATCGCTGGTTTGTCTAAGCATTACATTACCAATAAAATGACATAACTCTGGGAGTCGTTCTGCTCAACGAGGCCAAGTTTCCCAATAGACCTGTTTTATATTTTACGAGGAACTGCGCACAAGATGCTTTTGATTTAACGTGCTGCTGGGGCATTGGTCAGCAACCCGCCAGCCTTCCTGATCCTTGGCTTTTCCTTTCAGACAGCTGAGACTAAAGAAGGATTTCAAGCCGTCCGAGATTTGGATAGAATAAACAAATCACGCAAAAGAACATGAAGAGATCGTTTGATGGACAAACACTGGCACTCGTTTGAAGAGAAGGCGGTTTCTTGATGTAGAACAGCTTGAGGGATGCTTGTTGTATCTTTTCTTTTGTTTTGTTTTTTAATTTGTTCACGCTTCAGGACTGGAAAGAGAAAAGAGCAGTGTCTTTTTAATAAATAAGGGGAAATTTCCAGCCTAAAATGGAATTTTGAGATTTGGGATGAACTGTCAAGGCTCTTTGTTAGTCAGGTCTCTGAAGAGATAAAGAGAAGCACAGTCTTTCTTCACCCTTTCATATCATATTCATCAATTTTGTCTATAGTTATGAGAGTAAAGCTCATGCTATGAATGGAATACTGTACAGCAGGATACGCTGGGCCACTTTGAGTGGACGTAACTTTACCCAAATCTCTGATTAAAGCACATTCCTCACTTGGTAATGGGTTTTGCTTGATGGCATATTAAGGCACCCATTGGAGATCTACTTGCTAGTGTGCTTGGGGCAGAAAGGAAAATGATTGCTTTTAGTTAGAAAACTATTCCCCTCTGCCCTAAGAACACTTTTATGGTAAGTAAAACTCCTTTTTACAGAAACAGGTCTCAGTAGATATTCATTAGAATTTCAGCCTAAGCATTTGAATAATTTTGCACTGTAATTTGATCAAATCAGTAATTCTCAGTCATGTTCCTTCTTGTTTCATAGCTTAACGTTTCATTACTGCCTTAATTTTGCAGCTCCTAGAATTATGGGGTGCTTAACACCCACCATGATTTAACAGAAATTGAATGGTCTACATTATATAGAATTCTTCATAATATAAAGGTTTGCTGTCAGTATGATTCATGAAAACCTTTTTTTTTTTTTTTACAAGGATGCATTAATTTGATCTGAACTTTTATATTGTTGCATATATTCTTTTAAAACAAATGTTTTTAATCATTTAAAAAAAAAAGTTTTTAATCGTTTTAATAAGAATTAATCGTTCTTGAACAGCAAATCCGAATATTCTCAAGAATTATGTGACACTGTGACTGGAGTAATGGCTGCTGAAATTCTTTTTTACAGATTCATTACGGATTTTTAATTAAATTTCTGATTATTCATTAGATTTTTTTTTAATGTATAAAAACAAATTGGTGAAAAAAAACTTTAGTCCTTGAGCCCTAGAGGGTACAAATGAGGACGCTGACAAACTAGAAGTTACCATGAGTCAGTTTGTATTTATCTTACATCTTATTACACAACTGAAAATTGTGTTTTTGAAGCAATTTCTGGGAAAACGTGTATGAGTCAAGACTTGTGGCAAATGGTTTTAATGAACCTTTTGCATGAACAAGAACAGCTTGTGAAACACCGCTTTAGTTTCACACCTGATTCTGATGAGTTTCATGACACATGATGCTTCCTGACGTCACGGCGTCCAGGAATCACAAGCCTTTATGGTTCCACTGTTGTTTAAACCTGAGTAGCGTGATCCTCAAAGTCATTTGAATGTATTTCCATGTACCGCAGGCTAATTATATTTAGGCTATAGGGGTGAGATCACCAGCTGAGAAGACAATCGAGAAGATAAATCATTTGATTTTCAGGAGTAAAACAAAACTCAAAAGTCACTGCATAGAACAAAAAACTCTCTCCACATGAGGCAGAGCAGAATTCGATTAGTAAGGGAGCAGTTGCAGCACCGCAGGAGGGCTTCCTGCCCATTACCTTGCGAACTTTTGATAAAAGCCTGCTGATTTGTGTGTTGTCCTCTGTAAACCCTCACAGGCCAACATAAATGGCCACAAGCCTGTGTAGCATTCCAGCAAGCAACCTTTGTTGTCGCCGCCTGGCCTGAGTTGACTTGTGGAACCTCACTCATAGTGCATACTAACAAGGTTAAAAAGAGACCTCATTGTTGCCTACCTTTGGAAGTCGTTTAGAGCTTTTTTGGGTTAGGATTGTGTCGAGGAACTCATTTTATATTTCTTTGTGTGGTATTGTGTTGTTTGTAGTCACCATTTAACTTCAATTTTGTCCTTTTGTTATAGCAACTCTATAGGTTACTATGTTCCTGTTGAAAAAAAAAGTCAGAAGAGGAAGTTAGCTTGCACGTCATGTTGTGGTTGTGAATCAGACCGCTTCTAACGGCCTCTTGCAGACTTTAAGACTTCCTTTTAAAAGAAGATTCTCATCTGTTGACTATGATTAAGAGTATGTTGTGAAAAGAAATAATTTAGCGATGGCAGCTTTGATATGGTAAAGACATTAGGTTTATAGTGTTTGGTAACACTAAATACTTCCCTTTTTATGACTTTGCACACTAACAACATCTGTTGTGAGGAGACCAACTTCACTGGGTCATAATATGGCTTTTTGCAACAAATATGAGCATATTTTACCTCAAATATTCCACGTATGTGAGCAGCACAGCTCAAGACCATCCTAACAGTTCTTTTTGTTGCTGTTGTTTTTTCACTGGAGGTCTAATGAATTGGCTGAAAGGCAGACGTTGTTGAGTGGGTGCTAATCATCTGGCGAATTAAGCAGTCATGAATATCAATTAAGTTTTATGACTAGATGCTCCCGGAAGGTTACCAAGCAACATCTTCATGGTTGAATTAATTAATGTTCACATGCCTTAATTTTGAAGCCTAATTATTATACAATGCTTTATAAGTGAACTAGCCGTTTAGATTTTACTAGCTGTTTAGAGTACTTGTTATTATGCTCTGGCTGATTTTGAAAACTTAGGTATGCGCATCCTTGGTATAAGGTTTTAAGCATTTTCACTTGCAGATGTTGCGTTGTCACTCTTTACTGTAACTGTAATACAGTATTAAGCCCAGAAACAAATACTGTTATACTTCATTTTCACTGTAGAAGATATCTGGAGATGTTGGTTTATTTATAGTTTTATATTTATTTCATGTATTTATCTCTCCAGATGAACCATATGTGTATGTAAAGACTGGGGTAGCCATCAGCGCCTGCTTTCATAGCACAAATTTTGGTCTGTATATGTACTCAACCCCCTCCCCATTTCCTTCTTTCTGCCCCTTCCATGTTATTTCATGTTCTTCTTTCATTCGGTTTTCCATTTTGATTCTCCATATAATCCATATTTTTACTAGGTCTTTTGACACTTTCCACAGATATGGTGCAAATTGGTATACCACTAATTCCTTTTAAGTGTTTTTTTAATCATCTGATTTTTAGCATCATTTTTAAATTGAATTTTTTAAAACACTTTTTAAATTGATATCAATTTAAAAAGTGTCTATTGATATAAAAGGACATAAAATTTCCCCCAAATCTTAAATGTTTTTAGTTTGTCCTTCTGAGATTGATGATTAGCAGTTTTGAGGGTTAAGCACCTCTCTTCACTGACCATTTACTGATTTTTGTTTGTTTTTTTAGAAGCTATTAACTGAAAGTGCCTTTTTCTATTTTTGCCATGATTGCTTACTCCTCCACTCTCTCAGTGTCCAGACTTGCTCACTCTCTTTCTGCGCATTTAAAGTATCCCTTTGACTTAGCTGGCACATGTGCAAAACCAATCACTTATGTTAGCAGCAAGGGCCCCAACACAGAGTGAAGAAGTGTGTGTGTGTGTGAGTGAGTGGGTGAGAAAGGGAGTAACGGGGGAAGTGGCTTGGACCGAAGAGAACAGACTGTT
>JAUMHR010000084.1:13581170-13591534 GCA_032361145.1 Enteromius fasciolatus
GAATGGGATGGCACTTCAGTTCATAGAATGAGTAAAGGCAGGTGAGCGAATACTTTTGGTAATATAGTGTATATAGCCTGTTATTAACTGTTATTTTGAATGCAATTAATTGCAATTAATTGTTTTAAATCACAAAAAAAAAAAAAAAATAAATAAATTTGGTCTTACTATGTACATATAATGCAACATGAATAACACTTCTTCTCCAAAACAGACCTAAGGAACTCTATACAACCAAAAATCCCTCTTGATAGGAAAAATGTTCTTTGCTGCACTCGATAACCTGCAAAAAGCCATTGATGAACCTTTATTTTTAAGAATGTACAGCCAGTTGCGTGCACAGTCATTCATAGAAGAAGCAGGCAAATGGCAGAGCGCCTCTATCTTCTGGTTGTGATTTGCTACAGTCATTATGACATTAAAGCAGGCTGGAGGGTTGGCCACAGCCTTTCTTGGAACAGGAACATCAGCGTCCTCACACTCTTAAAATGGAGGGGAAACACAGAGAGTGATATTCACCACACGGAAGGGTAACTTTAACCATGATATGGAAGACGATGTTGGCCTCTAGAACAGTATTTCTGTCTCCATCCAACAGCTATTACATAAGTTACTCTTAGTGATGCTGTACCTTCTTGCTAAACATTACTGTACTGTTCTGCAAATGCTCTTGGGATCAAATCAATTGACTCTTAGTCCTTGACCTTCATCCATTATGGCTGTATTTGTTCAGAACTTGTAGGATCAACGGCCAGCAATCAGTCTCATTTGAATCAGCCCCACTATCACTCCAAACCATCAGTGTTGGACAACAAAATTACATACAATCTGTTGTAGTTTCAGTCCAAAAGCAGCTAATGCTGGCTCTCCTCATACATACACATCTGGGCTCCATCACGCTTCTCTTCTAGCCATGTGGGAGTGTTTAATTTCTTTCTCTTTCTCTGAAAGCAGAAGTAGTAAGAAGGTCTCACTAGATCAACTGGTTCCAACCATACAGTAAGATGATCTCGCTGTGACCGATGCAGACACAGACTATAGACAATGTGGCTAATATGCATGAATCTTTTCCCCAAAAATTTCAGGTTAGGGTGGACCTTCACGTTTATTATGATCTATGTTGAATGGAATTCACACACAAAAAAAGTCCCAGTATTAGATAAAAAGTTACATTGTGAGATAAAAAGTCTCATGATGAGATTAAAAGTTACATTGTAAGATGTAAAGTCACATTATGAGGTATAAACTGATATTATGAGACATACAAAGTCCTATTATGAGATATAAAGTTATAAGATATAAAGTCTTATGACGAGATATAAAATTATATTTTAAGATATAAAGTTACGTTATGAGAAATAAGGTCACACTGTAGGATATGAAGTCCCATTATGAGATGTA
Organism: Enteromius fasciolatus; assembly: GCA_032361145.1. Classification (NCBI taxonomy): domain Eukaryota; kingdom Metazoa; phylum Chordata; class Actinopteri; order Cypriniformes; family Cyprinidae; genus Enteromius; species Enteromius fasciolatus. The sequence goes on from JAUMHR010000084.1 coordinate 13,582,572, forward strand.
AAGCTACATTTTAAGATATAAAGTCACATTATGAGATATAAAGTTAGACTATAAGATATAAAAATCACATTGGGATGTTAAGTTACATTGTAAGATATATGGTCGCATTATGAGATATTGATATTTTGAGTTAATATAAAAGGTACTGTATGAGAAACAAAGTTATAATTTCATGTTGTGTTACATAATTTTACTGCGAAATATAAAAAAAAACAGTAAGATACAGTATCATTGTGAGATATAAAGTTATTGTATGTCACACATAAAGTCACAACAACAAAGTTATAATTGCAAGTTAAAGCTACATTGCAAGATATAAATGTATATAAGCTACATTGTAAAATACAAATTCACATTATGGATGGTTACTTAAGATATGAAGATATGATCCGTTAAAGGATTGTTAGGCTGCATTAATTAGATCAGCCAGAACCGGGAACACTCACCTTAACACACAATGTACTGTACTCATTACATTGTGAAACGAATGGCATCTACGCTAATATTAGTCTGTCTCTTTCTTATTCTGTTTCTCAGTCCATATCCAGATCATATGGTGTATCAGCACAAAGAGATGATCTTCATTGGAACACCTAGATGAGCTCCGTGGACAGATCACCGGAACCAAATGCACACAAACACACACACACTGTAAGTCCTTTACACGATCTGATATGCGCTTAAAATTGAACTGGAAATTAGGTGCTGGGTTTCTGTCCAGAGGAGAACTGGCCCCAACTAAGCCTGGTTCCTCCCAAGTTTTTTTTCTCTCCATTCTCTCATGGATGGGGTTTTGGTTCCTTGCCGCTGTCGCCTCTGGCTTGCTTAGTTGGGGCGGGGGCACCTAATTTCTAGTGATTATCATTGTTTGATTACGTCTTTGCAATTAAAAGCTAGCTAAATAGCTTACTCTTGTCTCTATATATTAGCATCCCTCTGTTCTCCTATTTGATAATGTTCAGTGCTTTACTACAATCTGTCTTGTTAAAAGCGCTATGCAAATAAAAGTGATTGGGTGATTGAAGTGATATGAAGTGACGTTATGAGATAAAAGGCTACATTATCACATATAATTTCACATTGTGATATATAGTTACATTATTTGATATAAAATGTGAGATGTAATATGTCATTATAAAATATGAAGTTACATTTTGACTCACAGCTCATAAATCAACTTTATAATAAAGTTATAAGCTAATACCACGTGCAAAAGTGACGGTAATATCTTGTCTAAGTGAACCAAATATGTCAAATATTTTATCTAATATAAATTGACAAAGCTGCTTCAATATAATGGCATCCTGTTAAAGTTCACAGTTTTTGCAGTAATTTCTCAAAACCTTTGTTGCTCAGTGCAAAGGTCATATACACAATCACTGATACAGTACTTTTGTATCAGTACTTTTGTATCACCCAAGTGTTTTTACCTGGGTTGTCTCAGTGGGTGCTAGGAACGGCATGGCCCTCCATTAGCTGAATGTGAAGGCTGTGCTTGAAAATGAAACATTACTGACGTTTCACATGAATCAGGCTACACAGTTGGTGCTTTGGGTTCTGTGACTTGAGTCTCTGATAGCATTTCCCAAGAGCCAAACCTGCAGAGTGAGCAGGAAAAAAGAGCCTTTAACTGGAGGACTGATCTCTTCTGTGAAAAAGTCAAGCTCACTGGAGTGATATCAGAGCAGAAAGCACACCCACGTCCCACTCCAACCTAAACAAACCTATGAAATAATGAGGTACACAAGCCAAAGACCGCTGACGCTCAATGAAAAAGGGAAGAGAGAAAAGATGCAGGAGACAGATAAAAAACAAAACTCAGAAAGGCAAGTTGCCAGACCTCCTGAAGCCAAAAGTTTAACGCTTCTGGAAGCTTAATAATGTCACCTTTCAGAAAACTGTGAACAACAACTGTTCTCAATCAGCGGGGCGGTGAGGCAGAATTTGAATTAACTTTAATTGAAATAGCTCTCGCATTTGGGTTGACCCGCAAAAGACTAGTAAATAGTGTGGCAGAGGAGTTAGAGGAAAAAACTGTACTTTACAACAGTTCAAAAACAAGATGAGCTGATGCCAAGAGTAATGAAGTGAACGTGTTAGACTCTAGAGTACTTCTGAGATTTAAGCAGCAAAGGTGTGTTTGAAGAGGTGATTCAGAAACAAGACTCCTGCAGTGCGCTGATACCTATTCATTTAAAAAAAAAAAACGATGTTCAGATGCATTTGGAATAAAAATACATTGAGCATTACAGAAACACTGCGTAAAAAAATGTTTGTTGAAAACTAGCTTATTATTATTATTGCATTACTACTAAGTCAAGTAAAAATATATTTTAAAAGTCTTTTAAAAAGATATATTATGACTTATTATAGATTATATCTATTGTCATGATTTCCAGCTGGAGTGCCCACAAGCCCCTCCAGAGGGCACTCCATCCAGAACATAAGAGGATAGATACCCGACCCGAGCCCTGACGGGTTTTTGCGCTGATGCTCTCATCTGTTGACATTTCCGAATGCCTTCCTACAGTTGCTTAATAAAAGCGGGCTTTCCACACAAAAAAAGTGCATGTGTCATTAGTATGAGAAAAAAATTAGATCGGGCTGGGATCGGGCTCGGACATAAATATCTAAATGCCTGTCGGGCTCGGGTCGGGTTCGGTTACAGCTCTGTCGGACGGGGGCCGGGCTCGGACAGAAAAATGCGGCCCGATCCGCACTCTACAGAACATCATCATCTCAGAAACTCCATTTCCCATAACACCCAATGCTTAAGTTTGTTTGCACACACCTGGTTAAGAACTGATTTCTCTTCATCTTCTCTGCCTGGACTATTCCGACTTTGATTGTTTGCTGCCTGCCCCGACCTCAGCCTGGTTATCGTTTATGTCTCTGGATATTCTCTGGATACCCCTGTCGCTGTTGTGAGAACCTTCCCTGTCAGACATTGTCTAATAAATTCTGCATATGGATCCGCTCACCTTAGACTCCTGCGTTACAGAAGACTATGCCATTACAGGATCCAGCAACTGTTCAAGAGGACTCTGCCCAGGATTGGACACTACGGGGATGCTATTCGCAATCAAGCAGGGTACACAATCTTTGGAAGATCATGTCCAGGATTTTCTAGTCATTTTCAATGATTCCGACGTATTTAAAAAAAATGTGATTAAATAGTTATCTTTTTTAATCAATTGATAGCACTTATATTAAAGGTTTAAAACTAAAAAAAATATTTTAAATTATTACATTATATTACATTTTTGATCAAATGATTGCAGCCTTGGTGAACATTTAAAAAAAATCTTTAAACTTTTGAACAGTAGTCAAAGTGTGTGTGTAGTTTTATTGCATTATTAGTTTGTACAAAAAAGAAAGATGGAAAGAAAGAAAAGAAATCTGCCAGTTGTTATGGAAGCGGACATTGCACAGGAGGTAAGGACACTGACTGAGGAGTGGTGTGTGGTTATTGACAAGCTTCTTCACTGAATTCAAATGCTACTTACTCAGCTTTATGTAAAGTCTCATGTGACAACATTGCTTGTGCTTGATTGAACAGGCCCACATTCCATGCCATTGTCTTATCACCGTTCGTAGAAAAACACTTACCAGGAAGTGCTTACTAGTATTTGAATTATTGCCAGCGTGTGGCTTCAGTCTTGAGGGATTAATGGGGAAAAGAACTTCAGCTTTTACTACTGTATGTGATTCAGGTTTAGTAGTATCATTATGTGATATAACGCTATACCATAGCAGCGTGATAAAAGATTGAATCATCTGAAAAGTCATTTAATACATCAATTGAAAAGCTGGAAACCATGTGATGTGGGTCTTTGGGACCAGGCATCGATCATGTACATATTCTTTTACCATCTCTTAGATAGTTGATATTGATACTTGCTTAGATGAAAAAGGTCTTAAAAAGAAAGGCAAGTGATACTTCAATATTAGTACGTAGAGTAAAACACCTGGTCTATAATGAGCGGCTCTGAAGGTTTGCTCCTCAGAGATGCAGAGGAGAAGCAAAAGGGGTTTCTTGATCTTCACACAGAAGCCTGATGAGATTTCACTGCCTGCAGTCCCGTTATCTGAATGACAGTCAGTCATAGCAGATAGTACTGACAGCATTTTCACAAGGATAACACAGGCTTCTTAGGTTCACAATATGGTTTGAAAAATTTACTTGAAAATAGGATCTTTTCAGCCCACTAAAAGATGTTTTCATTGTACCTACTTACTGTACCTAAAATGCTAACTCAAAAAGTGAAAAAGAGAAAATTTTATGCAAAACAAAAAACGTTAATGTTTTTCAGACATTCTGTTGAACGCACTCATTCTTACTGAATTCCAGACTCTTGTGAATTCTGTCATCAAAAAACAAAGCGCAGATGTATGTACATGTACAATGTAAGGAAGAGATTCATTTCACAGCGTTTACAGCTTCAGTGATTATAACGATATTGTAATACCATACTTAAACTTGCATATATCAAAGTAAGTGATAATGTCACCTTCTATATATAATTTATTTGCTATTTGAATAACCATGAAAGCAAATGTTATATAATTATCAAATTCTAGTGTTTTTATTCAGTTGTAGTCACATTCAATTCAGTCCTATTTAATATATTGTATTAGGCTACATGAGACCCAAATCTGGTTCTTGCATTAAAAAACATTTTTGATGTTTGATACATTAATACTTAGAGTTTTTACCCTGTGCCCTTTCTGGTATTAACTGACCATTGAAACCTCGAATATATCTGCACGGCCAAATGCTTAAACTCAAGACAGGCAAGGTGGGCATTATTCTTCACACGTTTTCAATTTAAGATCACATACCATCCAGGTTCTAAGAACGGGAAGGCAGACTCACTATCACGGCAGTTTGACCACCAAGGAACTCACAACATCCCTGAACATATTATCCCTCCTCCACTCACTGTGGCTCCCATCCGTTGGGATATCATGGTGGAGATTACCGAGGCCCGAAACACTGACCCCGAACGTGAATATCTACCAGAAGTACTTCGCAAGCGACTCCTCCACCACATTCATAATACACCCAGCTCTGGTCACCCAGGTATCACAGCCACAATGGAACTAGTCACCATTTGGTTCTGGTGGACCACACTCACCTCAGATGTGTTGCAGTTTGTCAAGCAATGTCCCACTTGTAACATCTCCAAGTCTTCGCACCAAAAACCGGCAGGCCTTCTCCAACCCCTTCCAATTCCACAACGCCCCTGGTCACACATAGCTATGGATTTTGTCTATGTCTAACAACTTTACTACAATACTTATTGTCATTGACCGGTTCTCATACCCCTGACCAAGCTACCCACTGCCTGGGAGACAGCAGAAATACTCATGCAACAAGTTTTCCGGTTTTATGGCATACCTGAAGACATCGTTACAATAAGAGGTCCCCAATTCACCTCAAGCCTTTGGCACGCTTTCTGTAAGCAAATGAACATTAACGTCAGTCTAACATCTGGCTATCACCCACAATCCAACGGTCAAGCTGAAAGACTCAACCAAGAACTTACCCGTTTTTTCAGATCGTACTGTCACTCCAAACAGCAAGACTGGAGCCAATATCTTCTCTGGGCAGAATATGCCCAGAACTCTCTGCAGAAACCAGTCACTGGCATGACTCCATTCAAACGCATCCTAGGGTATCAACCGCCACTCTTCCCCTGGTCTGGAGAACCCTCTCACTTACCTGCACTCGATGACTGGCTAAGGCGCAGTGAGGAGACGTGGAACCAAGCCCATGTTCATCTACAAAGAGCAGTACGTCGGGAGAACGAAATGACAGACCGCAGGCGCTGGCCCAATCCACCCTATGAGCCTGGACAATGGGTTTGGCTTTCATCAAGGAACCTTAGGCTACAACAGACATGCAGAAAGTTAAACCCGAGGTACGTGGGACCATTTAAAATCATTAAACAAATCACACCCGTTTCTTACAGTTTAGAATTGCCAGCCAATTACAAGATCTCACCCACTTTCCATGTTTCTCTGTTAAAGCCCGCTGGTGCTCCGGAAAGGACAGTGGGACCAGGAAGAGGTAGTCTCCTCAGAGACGCCCCCCCTAATCATCGATGTAGAGGTGGCATACCAGGTCAAGGAGATTCTGGACTCCAGGCGTCGGGGCTGCACACTCCAGTACTTGATTGACTGGGAGGGATACGGTCCGGAGGAAAGATCCTGTATAAACGCCAGGCCTCACGGAGATCTTCCATTGAGACCACCTGGACTGACCAGCTCCCAGACCCCACGGTAGACCTCGACGTCGCCCCTCTCGCTTCAGGAGCCGCTCGCAGAGGGGGGCTCTGTTGTAAGACGATCCTCTGTGGCTCTGTCCGACCGTCATCAGTGGGAACCCTCTCCGAAATATTAGTTCCCACCCGGACCGATTTTACCCATGCACCTCAGGGATATCCGGCCCAGGTGTTCCTTGTTTACTTCCCTATATAAAGGGGAGCCAGACAGACTATCGACACAAAGTTTACTTTGTGTTACTTTGTGTTTACGGCATTACTAAGTGTTCTTTCCTTGGATTATTCTTTTGTTACAACCTGGACTGTTTATCGAACTATGATTCTTGCCTGTTGCCCTGACCCTTGCGCCTGGATATATCGTTTATGAACATTGCCTGTGACCCTGATCTTTTGCCTGCCCTCAGTTCTTTGTCTTGCCTACGTTGCTGCTGTTATTGTTCTCTGACCTTGCCTGTACGACTATTCTTGTAAATAAACTGCTGCATATGGATTCAAACATGTCTGACGCGTCACACCATGGAGTTGGTTCACCCTCTGTCTAAGGTTTCAGTAATACCATAATGTAAAGGCAAGGTTTTTTTTTGTTTTTTTTTACAAGTACTACCAACACCATTTTTTTTGCAGAAGTACTATGGTAATACCATACTTTTAGGTCACAATACCACAATGTTTAGTTTGAATATGCACATATACAACGGTAATACCATTCGGTGCAGAACATGCTACAGCCACAATGTTTGTTTAAACATACAGTGGTAATACCCTTTTTTTAGACGTGATAAGGTTATACCATGTTGTACAGATAATACCATGTTTTTAACATGCACTATAGTAAACAACATGGCATCAACGGCTGTTTGAATATTTAATATTGGAACATGTGGTGCAGAACACTGTACTGCCAAAATTGTTCATGTTTTTAAATTGTATTTCAGTAATATCGAGTTAAATTCAGTTGATTTCATCCTCTTTGTGTATTTAAAAGTATCATAATATTACTTTCTGATACCATCATTGTACCACCCTAGTACTTGTTTTGAAAGTCTTTGGACATGCTAAAACTATTCCTGAAGTACTTTAGAGCTTGTATAAATGCAATTGTACGTGAATATAAGTAAAAGACTTTCGCATAAAAATAAACCTCTGAACCCACACCAGCTAAAATTATTCTTCCCCCACACCACAAAGATTCTCCAGCCGCTTCTGTTGTTCTCCTCGGTCAGTCTCTCACCATCTCAGGTGTCATTAGCTACTCGCTCTATTGTGCTTTTCTTTTTTTTATTTTCTCTGTCTGTTTACAAAACTGCCAAAGCCACAATTGTTAGGAGACCCATTGTCAAGATTCCATCGTAAATGATATGTTGTGGTACAAAAAGCTTCTCCTGAAACCCAAATGTGTGTGTGTGTGTGTGTGTTTTGTTTCACCCTCAGACATTCTTATGGAAGTCTCTGGCAGAATATCAGCCCTGCTCTGCCAGCTCTTGTTCTTTTAGTTTTTTTCACAGCAGACGATTCTCTCTGTTCACAATCTGTCTCTCCGTCCCTGCAATGGCCATTAGGATCAGTATTACAAAATACAGTATGAGGATTCAAAAGCGACGGGTGGAAATCAGTTTAAGCGCACTGTTGCGTGACTGCAGAGAAAAGCAAACATATGCTTATATGGACCGATAGAGACACATGGTGGGTATCTGGCTTGGATCACTCTTTGTTGACTGGCCTGACATATGATGTTCCATATTAATGTTTTTTGATCAATTAATTGTAAACAGCTCGACTGAATTTGTGGAATATTTTGCAACAGCGAACAGCAGCGCATTTGTGAAGCTATAAAACACATCTCTCAGAAGTGAAATCATGTGTGTGTGTCTGCTGTTTGATCAAAGATGACTGGACACCATCTTATTCTGCTTTACCAAAAAGAAAAGAAAAACTTTATAAATGATGTTGTGGCACTGATGCAGACAGAATAATGCGTCCTTTGTCTTAATGACGCATGAAAATACACGGTCATCTCTCATTTGCAGGATGATGAATGGAGTGTGTCCTGTTATATTCTGTCATTCAGCCCAGTACACGCTACAGAGGTTACTAAACTATTCACAATTACAAGCACGAACACAATAGAGGCTAAAATATATGGTTTAACAAAAACCACAAACGCTTCGGCTGCTGGAATTAATCTTTCATGACCAGGTTTCATTTGAAACCATGGAATATAATCATGGCATACGTTCAGATTTCTCTCCTTATATAATGAATACACACAGAATAATAATGACAAACCACTGGTGCATTACAAATGCTTATGAAACGGGGTTGTTTTTGTGCCCCTTTACCATATGTTAAGTGTCACCCACAACGATTTATACAATTTAGACATACTGTATGACACATAATCTATTAAGAGCCCTGATATATTTATTAGACGTTGAACATTTATGAAAACTTGGATGCAAACCTCCATTATTAACAGGATGTCAGTATAATTCATATACTCTTAAAAATTATGGTTCTTTATTGGAACCCTTCCAAGTGTGTTTACAGTGGAAAAAGAATCTTTAGATTACTCAGATGTTCTTCACTCTATTAGAATGGTTCTTTTAAGAACTGTTCAGGTTCTTTGAGGAACCAAGAATGCTTGTACTGTGTGAACATGGGGGGAAAACAGACTTT
>JAUMHR010000084.1:13594399-13608395 GCA_032361145.1 Enteromius fasciolatus
CTCACTTGCTATTCTCCGCGTTTGAGTTTATCCGTCACGCTACAAGGGGACTCATTCAGATCATTCATTTCTCGTCTCCGTGACAGTAATCTAATTACAGGGGATTTATAGTGAATACATTTAGTGCAAACCAATACAAAAACATTACATTCTAATAGAAAATAGACAAAAACAATGCATACATTCATGAATAAATTTTTATTCTACTCTCTACAAACAATAAGCCAAAACATTTTGAACATTAAACCTATTCTTCATGCATGCAAAGTGTTACAGAGTTATGGGTGCAGAAAACTGACCACATAAATTTGCAGACTAAGCAATATAATCATTGATCATTAAGGATGTTTCAGTGAAAATGATCAGTACTCTTACTGATACAATTACCCATAACTTGATGCATGTAAAATAAATACAAATTAAAAAGATTAATTTAAAAGGTAAATTGTTTCCTGAGTGTGACAACTGACTTTGGAGAAGACTCTTTCAGACAGTTCTGAGGAAGCAGAGATAGGTGCTGGAGGGCTGTAAGGGAAGAGGAAGAGCTCTGTTCTTACCCCAGCAGCAGAAGGGATGCTCTTCTGAGGGAAGACACTTTACTACCTTTTTCAGTGCGGGTTGATGCAGTGTTTATCTGTAGAACAAGGCTCCTTGTCAGCATTTGGTCTTTCTTCAGTAAAGAGTTCCTATAGTGCCAAGTCAGAGACTAACTATCCATAATGTTTGCGCGTTTTTTTCATATCCAAGAGAGACTGTGTTAACATCTTTTCAATTTAAAAAAATTACCAAAATCTGTTGTTCATCTAGGGGTGCCTAAACCTTTGCATAAGACTGTATGTGCTAAATTGTGGATCATTTAGGTTGTCATCACTATCTATTTGACTATCTGTAAAAATATTAGATTTTTTTTTCTTTTTTCTCAAAGCCAAAACTCAGTGGACCTACAAGCAATTCTGCACAGCTTTAGGCTTGCTCTTTTCAAAACTGTACTTTTGCTGTGCTTTTTCTTGGGTCAAGTCCTTTACTAGTGTTTTGAAGAGTGGATGTCTCTCCGACACTGGTTTTATGTGGCTGTGTGGGGCTCTCAACACACAGAAAGACAGTCATTGGTCGCCATCTAGTGGTGTGATAAAACCTTTCTGAACGAATTCAATTTCGTGGAATAGCTGGAAAAATCAACATCAGATCTTCTTGGCTTATGAATCCAGCATAGGGATGGACAGTGGGAGTGTCAGAAGGTTATACAAGTGGTCAATAAGAAAATGTAAATGTGACATGATTTGTCTACAATTTATGGGCAAGAAGCATTACAGTAAATGTAAACTTTTCCAGAGTAAGTTGATATCAATAATAAATATTACTGATAGTAAAACACAAAGTGTTGCACTTTTATTGTTGCAGACATGAGTATATCTTGTACAAGATCAAGTATAACTTAACCAGAAGTAGCACAATTACTAAACTGTGTTATAGAGACTACTGATCAGACATAGCTTTAAAGTTTTAAAATGTAAAGTATTGAAAATCAAAGCTCTGTAAACACTTTCCATTTTAACTTCACTATAGTGGCCCCAGCGGAGAATGAAGCGTTCTACTCAAAAGTGCGGTTTTCATTCTTTGCGTGAACAATTAGGCCAAATACAGGAAACGTGTCATCCAAAGCTAAGTGCAAAGACCACAAACCACCCAGTGTCAATTATTTCCTGGTCACTTCCTGGTGACTTACATGTTCTCTGTCTAAACGTTTTTTAATTCATATTCCTGTTTCTTCTGTAGTCTTTTTGTAGTTCCTTTGGCTCCCATCATTACTGCCTGACTGTCCAGGCGTTTCAGGAATTTACACAGTGACCATCGAGGACCATCATGTAGTGAGTGGAGTTGTCTTTGGCAAAGTCCAGGAAATCAGTGGGTCCCTCTGGTGTGGTCCTCAAGGAAATGATCTCTTTGGAAGCAAATACACCTTGATGTTGGATCCGTTCTTCTGTAATATTGGAAGAGCTCAGAGATGAGGGAGTACTTTAATCAAATATGCAATAAACCAAAAATAAGGAACAGAAACCAAGGATACCCGAGAATTTGAATTAGAAACCACAAGAGCAGAACCGAGGACAACTACATCCACAAAAGAGACTCAACAGAAATCACAGGAACTGTATAAACAGGGTAATAGACTACCAGGGAATAATGAGAGGAGGCAAAATAACTACAAATACACCACAAAAGAGACAGGAAACAGGAAACTAGTCTAAACAAAGCTCATCTGATATCTTTCTATATTTATACTGCTCCAGATGCGTAAGCAAGAAGTGCCTCATCAGATGTGGGTTTTCATTCTAATTTTCGTCAGTGTTAACGGTAAGGTATATCCTCATAACGTGTTTTTTATCATTAGCTGTTAATTCATTTTCTCTGGTCGGTTAACTTAATTAAGCTTAAAATATCATCAATGCAACAAACATTTTTCTCAGTAAATGTGTTTTAAATGTGCTGTTGAGATCAAAATCAATCACCATTAACAGTCAATCTAGAAATGCTTAACCACAAGTTTTTAGTGTAAAAGTTTTGTCATATGTTTTGTTTAGTATAAAATAAGTACTAAGAGTATTAAGATGTTGTGACTAATATGTAATTTGAAGAAATGGATTTGTGGAGTCCACCTCCCCACCTCTGGATGTTGAATTATTCCCACATATCATGAAAAACATCAGCTTTATCACTTTAATGGAATTGAGAGCTGGCAGGAATAAAGGACACTTTCTTTGAGGATCAAAGTTAGGAGGAAGTCATTTAGTGGAAGTCTAAAGTTGTTTGTGGAAACAATCAAGCAAGACAAGTCAACACAACTGTTCAATTCTGTGAAAACTAACTAATACCAAAAAAGGACCCTACCTTTTTGGGCTAAGACAAATATGTCCAAATATCTAGCTTGTAGTGGTACACATTTTGCCACTTTAAACACAATTCACCGGTCAGGAAATTGACAAGAACTGTGATTTTGCGATTTTTCTGAGCATTTTTTGATTAAGAAACACATAAATACAAACAGAAGTATCGAGGCATTTTCAAATGTCAGAGGAGTGTTTTGTGCTTCAAACAGTTACTTCATTTTTGACCTTCAAAAAAAAGGAAGGCAAGCATAACACACACAGTCCAACAAAATATTTAACGCGTACTCGTATGGTTTCAGGTCTGGTCAGTGGTGACTGGGATGAGCTGCAGACAGTGATGGAGGGGGATGCTCTCACTCTGCATACAGGAGCTCAACAAAATAAAGACACTGAGATAATATGGTTTTTTAAAAGCGGCAATACCTCACGTATAGCACAGATGAATAACGGGAAGGTTTTCACGCATTATGAAAAGAGACTTGCTGACAGATTACAAGTAGATGAAAAGACTGGATCGCTGACCATCAGGAATATCAGTCCCAGTGATTCAGGAGTTTATGAAGTATCCATCACCATCAGTTTACGTGTCTCTGATAGGAAGATCAAAGTCGATGTATATGGTAAGTTACAACTGCTACCAAACCTAATATGCATTAATATTATTTGCTGAATGTTAAAAAAAGTACAAATGTTGTCACTGGGGAATTTCAGTATTTATAAGATAAATCTTTGTACCTTATTTGTACCATTTGGAAACCCACCAATCCCCTTCTTTTCTGTTCAAGCGCCTGTCTCTGTGCCTGTTATTGAGAGCAAATCAGTGGTTATTGTCCAACAACGTACAGGTAAGTCTTAGTCAGTTCAGCAGCTTGCCATCTTGTCCTGTAGGGTCACTGCAGGAGCAGAAGCTTGATTTTGACTTATTAATGAAACAAAATATTGAACTTTAATATTGTAATGTAACATATTCAAAACAATTGTCTACCAGGTGCTTTACAGCAGCCACAGAAGATAGAGGACACCTGCTCTGTGTTGTGCTCCGTAAGAAACGGTGGAGGTGTGTTCATCTCGTGGTATAAAGGAGGTGTAATGTTGAACCAGACCAGCAATCCTGATCTCAGCACCAACCTCAGTTTACCATTAGAGCTTCATTATAATGATCCAGAGACCTACAGCTGTACAGCAGCAAACCCGGTGAACAACAAAACCGTCCATCTTCACAGGAAACACATCTGCCCACCACAGGAAGGTATACCACAAAACTCTCTTCCTACAACAATGTAAAGTGCTTTGTGTTTCTGAACAGTCTCTTCTCTTTCAGACTGTGTGGATCACTGCGGGGTCACTGAGGCTCTGGTGCGTCTGCTTCTGTCTGGTCTGCTGGGAATCATCACTGTTGTGTTTCTGGTTGAACATCTGAGGTTCTGCTCATCTCAGAGAAGAGCTGCTGCTTCTGTGTCACAGTAACTTCCATGAGAGTTTGCAGGATGTCACACGGTTTATTCCTTATCTATTTTCTATAGAGACAAAAGTATCTGCCAAAATAATAACCATTTATTAGAGTAAATGTGACCACCGCGTTGAAAAAAAGAAGCATTTCGGTTAGGTTTGAGACTTGGATGCTGAGGGCACATCATTGTGGCCAAACAATTCAATTTTTGCTTGACCTGACCATAAAACAGAAGACCAGGGGTCTGTATCATAAAGCTAAGTTTCAGTTTAGTTTGCACCAATTCTAGGTTTTAGGTACCATGAAATTGGTTTGGCTTTTTGCAGTGTTCATCGCCACAGTAACTTACCCTACACAGAGATCTCAAAACACTTTCATTAAATGGTTTATCTTGCTGTGTGAATGTGTAAATTCTTCATATTGTTCAATCTTTTAATCTTTGGTTCACAGTTTCAAGGCATGTGATTGGCTGCTCGTTGCTGACAGATGTCAGACTTTCATGTGCACATGCTACATTAACTCCGGATCAAGCTGTTGATGATCAGCTTCATGGTACCAACAAACCCAGATTGGAGGGGTTTGGTTTTGTCAACTCAAAACTAATCTTGTAACCCTGAGTTTCTTTAGCCACCATCATGGTACAGGCCCCAGAGGTCTTCTTTGTCCAGATGAGCATTTGCAAAGGCCGAGTGGTGTCCTCCTTGGTCTGTGTCCATGGAAGCCAGTGGCGTGTGCAGTGTTCATTGGACTGACTATCAGGGTTGAATAATTTCGGGGCTTGACTGTATATATATATTTATATAGGCCTATATATATATGACTCATTCCATAATTTCTATAAGTGTCAAAAACATGATTAAAAGAGCTTTAAATAACCCAATGTGAGATCAGTAATAAATTCTGCTTTCCTTTTGATATGATATTTTAGTACGCTCTACAAAATAACTCAATCAAAGATACTTTTCAGAGCTTCAGATCTTATCAGTGAGTAAAAGTGGCATCAAATCCTGTAACTTACACAATTCTGAGAGATAATTAAAACAATTAAAGACAAAACATGGTATTGACAGAGGGGACACACATTTAAAAATAAATAAAAAATAAATAAATTAATTAAATAATTTTAATTAATTACATAAGTAACCATTTAGGGCTTTCATAAATATAATTAACAAACTGTTTCCAAAAGAAAAGCACTATCAAATATTTTGATTCGCACATTAATAGGCTACATGAGAGAAAAAATACATTGACTAACGCAAACAAGAGGAAATCATGATTTTTAGCCATTTAAGATTTAAAAATAAATTATTATATTCCAAAAACGAATCTTTAAAATTAATATTACAAAATCAATATTACAAATGTCTGCAATACTAGAGATTTGAATGCGGCTCTCTGGGCCACAGAGCGCCTTCTGGTGGAGTGACGACAGAACACGCCTCACGCGACACGAGCGTCGGCTCCGCTGCTTCAGGACAGCGTCCCTGATGACGTGTTGCGTGAAGATGGCGGAAGTTCATTCCTGAGCTAAACCGGAGTCGCTCGCTGCGGATTGTCTAATAAACTCTTTGAAGACGGATCGGTTCGGCCTCACGTCCCACATCTGAGCCGCCGATATATTCGGGTAAGAGACTGGCGGGTGATCGAGACCGCGCGCTGTAGTTCTCTGTCGGGGACGCGCGGATATGTGCGTTGCGTTATAGTGACACCGAGTCGTGTTGACAGCTCCACCAATCACTTTGACTATTTGTATCTCGTATAAATAGCTCTGTTTTGACATTGGGAGCCGGATGGGCTCGGTAGCGCGTGCCTGAAGAGGGTTCGGGTCGTGTGTTGTTCACTGCTCGTGCTCGGGTCATGTATGAACACATGTGGCATGTTCACAGCGTCATGTCAGATGTTCAGCTCGAGCTTGTTTTTGGTTTTGGTTTTGGTTTCAGCTGATTTGATGATTTAAATATTTCCTAGCTAAACTGGTTTGTCCTGAAGCTGCTCGACTGATCTCCATCAACATTTACCAAAAATACCGCGGTCAAATTTGTTTGTTTGACCAATAAATAGTTAGTACTGGACTTATTTAGGCTGCTTTTTCATAGCCAACAGTATCATCGATACTTTTATGAATACTGTGGCATTGTGCTTTTATCAGTACGTATAAAATGTTTTTTTTTTGTAAGTGTAAGGACAATAAAAAGTACCATAGTTACTGATACCATAGTACAGTATCAGTAAATCATAGTTTTATGTTATTATTTAAATTAACTTTTAATTTAGTCCACTTATTGGCTACTTTACTGTACTGTGGTAAAGTATAATTATTATTAAGACCTCAAAGCGGCTTCTAATGTTAAAAGGAGAGATATTGCTAATTTATTATGAGTTTACAGCACTAGCAATAACTGTAGAAACTGGTGTTTTGGTGGACACTATTACTGTGGTAATTTTGTTTATCTGTTTAATGTTGACCCATAATGGACCTGTTTTGTGTTGTAGTGCTGTCAAATTAATAAATACAATTATATATATACACACACACAGAGCAAACATTAAGAAAATATTGATTATATATACTGAAATATATATATACATATATATATATATATATATATATACATTATATTTCAAATAATATAAACATAATTTTTTTTCTCAAATATGTACGTGTGTATTTAAATATGCATATAGTTAATATGTACACACAGGCTATATTACGCAAACAAAAACTTTTATTTCGGATGCAATTTAATGGTTTGAAAGTATCCAGCATTAGCAGCTAGTACAGCTCTCGTGATTGTGCGTCCGAGCGGTCAGTTCATTCAAACATTGACTTGATACATTACTCCAAGCCTCCTGAAGGATTGACCAAAGATGATTCTGGACACTTCCTCCTATAGTAGCTCAACATTGACATGTACAACTTTTGACATTATTATGTCATCAAAATGAAAATGATTATTGCTGGTCTTCAATGGTAACATCAGTAATGTACAGTATTTGCATCAAAACAAGGATTTATCCTCCAAAACCACACTTTACCTGCGGTGTCTCCCAACGTTTGGAGGGCAGTGTAGAAGTTTTTATAGATCATAGATTTGGTTATAAAATTTGGTCACAAGCAAATATTCCAGACAGCAGTGTGTTAAAGTACAGCCGTAATACTGTTTTTAAGTATTGTTGAGGTTTTAGGATAAATAAGGTATTTATGGGTCATTCAGAGTTTTGTGTTGGTAGGGTGTTCTAGGCGGTTAATCTTTCTGATATACTAGTCTCCAGATATCTTTTCTTTGTCAGTGTTATCGCCACAAACGCTCCCTTCTTCTGACAGATAGCCCCGCCCCTGGACTCACCTGATTGGTTGGAGTCAGGAGTTGTCAAACGTTCTGAAAGGGTGTTTGACTCATAGTGACCGAACATTAAGCAGAAACCGGTGACTTTGGTTTCCCTCGCGCTGGCGGAGTGACGTTCAGATCATGAAGGAACACGTCTGTCATAATCTCTAACCTGGGAGCTTATCAGTGCCGTTTAGCTGCTGTTTTCTGTGTCTTTATCTGCGCCGGTCTTTCCTCAGGGCTGTTATTGCGGCCCGACACTCGATCAGCAATGAATAATTAACCCAGAGATCAGCTCCAGTGAAAGTTTGTTCAGATCTCGCTCTGATCTGTCTCTCTCTCAGCGTCTCAGTTTGATCGTGACGTAACCGGAGGAGAAGTGCCTGTAATCTGGGATCTCCTTACAGCACAACACCAAAGCAGTGTCTTGTTTTTCTCTTCTGAAAGGATACTGAAATCAGTGTGGATTATCTGATGGTTTTCAGCTCCGGAGTATGGTGAGCTTGATCCGAGTTTCCTTGAGTCTCAGTTCCTCCGTCAGGCTGGATAAGTGTCGACTCGTGTCTTTCTTAGAAAAATTGCATAATTGTTTTACTGTCTTGTCATAGTCGTCCAATCTGGCCTAGTTTACTTGGAAACTTTTTAACTAGGTTTTTTACTGTGTATTTTTTCCTTGCGCGTTAAATATTTTCAAATTGCATGTGTATGATATTTCTCCTGAATGAAAATAAATCCAAATGTTATAAATATAAAAAACCCAGGGCTGACAAATACTTAAAGAGTAATGTTTAAATTGACAAAGATGTTTTAAATTGATCGAAACGATGACAGTAAAGGTGTTTATAATGTTACAAAAAACAAAACAATAAATGTCAAACTTTCTGTTCACACACACGCAGATATATCTCATCCAAAATTAAATATGAGTGTTTTCAGTGTGTATTTATAGGCTTTATAGTTGAACACACACGCAGTGTGTATTTAGAAAACGCATTCATAATTTTCTTATAATTATTAGTGCTGTCAAATGATGAATCAAGTTTTTCTTTACATGTGTTTTTACTGTGTATATGTAATATTTATATGTAAATGCAAACACATGCATGTATATATTGAAGATAAATACGTTGTTGTTATATTAAACATACTTAAATCTAATAAAAAATAAGAGAAAATAAATATTATTTTAATATACTGTATGAGTATGTCTTCATATCTATATACATAATAAATGCGATTAATCATATGACAGCACAAATATATATATATATGTATGTGGTTTCCACAACTGTTTTCAACTCTGATAATAATCCTGGGCTAATGATGCTGAAAATACAGCTCTGATCACAGGAATCAATTACAGTTTACAATATATTTTCATAGAAAACAGATATTTTAAATAGTAAAAATATTTCAGAAGTAAAAGTCGAGTTATGTGCTTTCCTGAGATGTTAAGATGACTTTGAAGGTACTTTACAGTGCTATGAGTTTATGCACGTCACTGTAGAAAAAGCAGTTTGCAGGTTCCTTCCCCGTTTCAACCGAGTCTCTTTGAGGGATTAGTTTTGAATATCAGCAAGCAGAACTGCGGCCCTGACACCGGCCGATGTGTGCAGGAACACGCTTCCGTGTGTGTGACGTGTGTTTTGTGTTGCAGGTCTGCGTGTAGCCGTGTGTCATGGCCTGCAGTGTTGCTAAAGCAGGCCCTGCTAATGGCTTCCCGATGAAAGCGCAGCTGCAGATCATGGGTACGTCTGCATACGTCTCCGTCTGTCGTTTATCTGACGGGATGTTCTTCCTCATCCGCTGGACTTGATGTTCTGTCTTATTGATAAACACCAACATTTCAATTCTGACGGCGTCACAGAGCAGTAAAGGAGCCGTGCAGTTTACTTCTGTCTGTCCATTATAAAAGAAAACAAAAGGCCATAGAATCAAAAAACAAAACATAACATAACACACATATGAACGCTTATTTCATTCAGCAGCTGTCTAATTATAGAAAGTGTCACCAGGAAGTGTGTGCATGTTATTAACACTAGTACTAGTGCTAACACTACTAATAATATTCATATTAAGGTTACTTTTTCTGTTTAAAAAAGAAAGTTAGGAGACTTTCCAATAGTTCTGAAATAAATATATATATAATTATTATTTCTTTCTGCTTTTGCTTAAAGGCTAAACTACAGAAGAACATAAAAGATAATTTATTTGTAGGATTTTTGCAACTTAAAAAAAAACACTTAAAGTAAATACAATCAAAATGATGATTTAATTTAGGCTTAGTTGTTTCAGATAGCATTAACAAATGATGACAGCTAGTGAACATAATATCTCATGTTTCTTAATAAAAGTACAAACAAGTGTTATGTTATGTTATTTAATTAAAATAGCCTTGATACTTGCATGGCATTAGAAAGTGAATAAATAAGTAATATAATAATATTATAAATAATATTCAGTTTATGTATAGGTATTATTACTATTGTAAATTAACTTAAATATTTATTTTTTAGAAATGTATTTTTTTATTTTAGATATATTTTTAGCATTTTGTTGTTGTTTTATTCATTATTGTTTTAGGTGTAAGTGTTAAGTTTTAGTTTTTATTTATTTGTCAAGGGAGCATGTCTAAGATTTTATTTCATTTAATTTTTTTCAATTAGCAAAAATATTTGTATAGTTTTAGTAACCATAATGCCTGCATACTTACAGATATTACTGCTAATTATCAGAGGAGCTATTATGTAGAGTTTAATTTTGTATTATTCTAAAAATAAAAAATATATATGTTGTTTTTTAGAAATCAAATTTTAAAGGAAAGAAAAAACTTTATTTGCATGCGTGTTTTATTAAACGATTTGTGCTTAAAAACATATTTGATCAGTGATCTGATTAAAAAGGGAATTTTTATGCACATTATTCAGTAAAATCTAGTTTCAATACAGCGCGTTTTCTTTTTAAAGAAAAAAACCCATTTTGGCTTCTTCACCTGTGCGTCCTCCTTACATTACCTCCTTTTCTTCAGTAAGGTTTAGTGAAACATGTTTGCAAACATGAGCAGAATCCATCCAAATGGGCCGTGTTGTTTTGACCGCTTGTTCTCTGGGTTTGCAGTGATCTCGGCCAAACTCAAGGACAACAAGAAGAACTGGTTTGGCCCGAGTCCGTACGTGGAGGTGTGTGTGGACGGCCAGTCCAAGAAGACGGAGAAATGCAACAACACACACTCGCCCAAGTGGAAGCAGTCGTTCACTGTGTGAGTCTGCTGTGATCTGTAACAAAGCTTTATTTACCTGAGTATCACAGCCAATCACAGTCAGACAGAATCCCCTCTGAACTTATTTATGTTTTCTTAAAGCTATAGTTCACCCAAATCTGATTTACACCATAAACTACTCAAGCCATACTAGGTGTATAGGACAGGTATAGACAGGTTTTTTGGCTGGCTCTTCCAAGCTTGGTAATTCTGGTGGATGGTGACCATTATTTTGAAGCTAAAGTTACAGAGGAACTGGTCAGGGGTGCATCATGGGTGAACAAATCCCTGACCAGTTCCTCTGTACCTTTAGATGCTCATTGTCTCTCTGTTAAACTGCTTTTATCTTCCTGACGTGAAGTGATTGTTAGTGACGTCAGAACTGACTGTGAACTCTATTATTTGTGGTGTTTGCCAAGTCAAGTGTGTGTGTGTTTTTCAGGATTGTGACTCCGTTCAGCAAGCTGATCTTCCGTGTTTGGAGTCACCAGACGCTGAAGTCAGACGTTCTGCTGGGTGTGGCCACACTCGACGTCAGCGAGACGCTCCGAACACACGACATGAAGAGTGAGTGTTTGTGTTCCACTTCAATCACAGAAACCACATGAAAGAGCACAGCCTCGGTTAGCTTAACGTTGAGCGCTGTTTTATTCATTCAAACGAAGAGGACAGCATCTACGTGAGAGCTTTGTCTCTCCAAGTCAGTGGTTTTCTTGTCTAAATGCTGCTTTGATACATGTAGCATTTTTACTAGCTGTGACTAGTTCAATTATAATATTGAAGTGATTGTGCACTTTAAACGTGTATGTATGTATGAGCTTTAAAATGTTACTAACTTTTTATAAATGCATAATAAAAGTGAGTAAATTATACATAACTGATGTAATATAAGTCTAAGAATATATGTGTACATATTTGTGTAAATATTAAGTTATATGGTTATAATAAAAATAATGTATATAATTGTATAATATAAATGATTATTCATGTAATGTAAGTTTAATAATGTACTTAGAAGCAATTAAAAATATAAATACATTTTAAATTAATAATTCGGGTTAATTTAGATTAATTTGTAATTTAAAAAATCTTAGTTGTGCTTTTTTAATTTTCAGCATTTACTGTTTTCTAGCTGCAACGGTATTTATAATGTTAGACGTAATGTTTCAATACAGATACAACATATGTGTGAAATATAAATTTTGTTATATGTAACTGATGTTATGTATTTAAAAAAAAATGCATTAATCTAAATGCACAAATATGATTTCATATTTGATGTATATAATTCTAATATATAAATTGTTTTATTAGTAAATTTAAATTATTCTGTTAAAGAAATTAAGCTATTAATTATGTAATATGTGTGTCTGTGTGTGTGTGTGTGTGTGTGTGTGTGTATATATATATATATAATTAATAAAAAAAACAAAAACATTTGTACCAGTTGTGATGAAGCTGAGTGAGACTTCAGCACTGATTGATGTTGTTTTGGGCTTCTCTTCATGAGCGCCTCTCTTTGGTTGTGTTTCTCTTAGTCTGTGAGGTGGTTCAGACCCTGCAGCTCTGCACAGACAGGGATCAGTCAGACAGCATCGGAGATCTGTCCGTGTGTTTGGACGGTCTGCAGGTGGATCCTGAAATGTTCCAGTCGGCCGAGGCCAGCAACCAGAGTCAGTCGCTCCAGTCATATCAGTAGCGCAGCTACTTCTTTATTACACTAAAAAGAGCACAAATAACTAATGACGTTGTTTTCCAGATACTTTAAATGGGGAATCTGAGCTTAATGATGACTCAGGCAGAAGGTATCTTCATTATAATAACTATCAAAGTTAGAAGTGTAAATGAATGCTGCTTTTTTAATTTGACAGAAGCTGTGATTGAGGAATGTCACATGTCTCTAATCAGTTTGCTTGCATGGTTTTGAGCTAAACCTCTCTTTCTCTGGAGAAGCAGAGACCCGTCTCCTTCGGTCACAGACGGTCAGGAGCAGCCGTCGGCTCCTAATGGCCGTGTCAACGGGATGGACTCTCCTTCAGCGTCATCCAGAGGGTCGCGAGCCCAGAGACCCCCGCGACCCTCGCGACCTCCGCCGCCAACCCCACGCAGACCCACGTCCTCCCCAGGTCAGACACGTTGTTTATAGCATTTAACTGTTTAATGCTCTGCTTTATTGAAACATGTTTGATCAAGAGAAAATCAAAAAAAAGACTGAATATGATCCAGGTAACACATAAATGCCTTTACTATCACTTTTGACTGATTTAATATCATTGCTAAATAAAAAGTGACTATTTTTTGTATGCATGTGTTTGTCCTGTTCTCTATAAGTATTGGTTGTTGGAAAACAAAAATGTTGCTGAAGCACCCCACCCCCTCTTTACAGCTTCCTCCACCGGCTCGTTTCCTGACGGCAGCGATTCATCCCGTTCAGACACTCCTGTTCGGAATCCCAGTGGAGGCGGAGCCTCTGAGCCTAGCCCCGCCCCCACAGTGGAGCAGCCTGGTAGGACGTCCCTCAGCGTTGTCCCCGCCCCCAGCAGGATTCCCAGCATGCTCAACCCTGGACCGCTGCCGCCCGGGTACGTCAGATTTTGAAAATGTTTTATCGTATATCTGAATTATATATCAGGTGTTGATATCCGTGCCCTTATGGTTCACTCTCTAACTGTAAGCCTGTGTGTGTGTAGTTGGGAGCAGCGAGTTGATCAGACCGGACGTCTGTATTTTGTTGATCATGTGGAAAAGAGGACGACATGGGAGAGACCGGAGCCTCTGCCGAATGGGTGAGAGTCGTTGAGTTACTGGACACACCCTTAGAACAATGTACTGCATGCTTGTAACACAGAGTCAGTCAGTGCGGGATGCTGGAGTTTGTCAGGTTGATAGTTTAGGAAGTGTTGATGAAGCTTTATGGCATATGATGCAATTTCAAAGTTTCCTTTCTCCTTGGAGTGTGACGAGCTGTAACTTCAGGGATTTTATCTGTCTAGGGGTGTAACGGTTCACAAAAATCACGGTTCGGTTCGATACGATACAGTAGTGTCACGGTTCGGTATGTTTTCGA
>JAUMHR010000084.1:13616575-13629157 GCA_032361145.1 Enteromius fasciolatus
ATTTTCATTAAATATATACATGCATGTGTTTGTATTTATATATACCTAATAAATATACACAGTACATACAAATATATCATATAAAGAAAAACTTTTATTTTGATTAATTGATTAATTATGATATATATAATATATTATATTGTATATATATATATATATATTACTAAAGTTACAATATTATAATATATTTTTGTTTAATGTCTTATTTGATAATAAACACACTTATTATTGTAATTATAATTTATTTAGTCATATTATTCATAGAATTTGTCAGAAACTGTGGGAATGTGCCCCATGAAAGGTCAAGTGGAGGAATATATATATGTTTAGCTCTGTTGTGCAGGTCATTATTGGTAACTAAAACTGAACATACAATTTAAACTATGCAAAGTTACTTAAAATAAATGTTAACTGAAATAAAATAACATAAAAGCATATCAAATAAAGCATGAACGTGTTTTATTTCAACTTAAAAATAACCAAAGCTAAAATTGAAAGAAAAACTATGTAAATATAAAACAGCGTCTCCGTAATACTAACCTTGACGTTCACTTTATGGTTGCTAAAAGAGGTTTAGTTTGGTTCCTATAAAGAGTGAGCCCAAATGTGAATATGCAAATTTAAGAAAAGAAGTGTGGAGGCCTCTCATGTTCTGATGCAGTGCTTTTTGATGGGTTTAGGAGTGAGTCACACTGCGTTGCTTGTGTCCGCTGTGGTGCTGTAAATTAAATCATGTTGTATGTTTTGTTCAGAGAATGGTTCTTCCTGCTGTCTCACGAGGTGTTGAACCCCATGTACTGCCTGTTTGAATACGCTGGCAAAGACAACTACTGCCTCCAGATAAACCCCGCCTCCTACATCAACCCCGACCACCTCAAATACTTCCGCTTCATTGGACGCTTCATCGCCATGGTAACGCTGCCTCGCCATATTTGGCCAGTGTCAGATTGTATTTCAAGTGGTGCGATGCTAAACAACTGTTCCTGATTCTTAACTGGGTTTGAACATTCAGGTACGTTATATCGGCTTTTATTCTGTGTGTTTCCTGCAGGCCTTGTTTCATGGGAAGTTCATTGATACGGGCTTCTCGCTGCCGTTTTACAAGCGCATCCTGAACAAGCCCTTGGCTCTGAAAGACCTGGAGTCCATCGACCCGGAGTTTTACAACTCTCTTATCTGGATCAAGTCAGTTTCCCATCTTTACTCAACACTATAATACTCATTACGAATAATAATGTCTTACAGACGTGTACGTGGTACTGTGGTAGTGTAATATATATCATAACTTTAAATAATACAGTGGTACTTTTTGGGTACTTCTTTAAAAAATGAAAAAGAAACATTTAAATATATAGATCTATGTTATTATATAGTCAT
Source organism: Enteromius fasciolatus (assembly GCA_032361145.1). Taxonomy (NCBI): domain Eukaryota; kingdom Metazoa; phylum Chordata; class Actinopteri; order Cypriniformes; family Cyprinidae; genus Enteromius; species Enteromius fasciolatus. Next base: position 13,617,953 of record JAUMHR010000084.1, read on the forward strand.
ATTATTGTTTTTTTAATTCTATTGGAATGAATAATGAATAAATATGTATGCATGTATGTATTTTCTTTATTTATGCATTGATCAATTTACTATATTAAATATTTTTTCTTCCAAAAATAAATATCAATTTAACTAAATTATCAATATTCCTTCTAATACTACTACAAAATATGTAAATAAAGTTAGTTTATAAAACGTCCACTTTAAATTTCGGAGTAAAGTTGCATTACTTAAGTATTATGTGTTAATAAAAATTTAGTAAATAGCAAATTATTATATTAATTATTTATTACAGTGGTAAAAAAAGTCTTTAAAAAAAGCCCAATTAAAAAAACATTATTATTATTACATTTATTGATATATTATTAATTTATAAAGGTTTATTATTCTGACAATTAATCGTGTTTCTGATATGCTTTATATTCAAGTAAAGATTTTGTTGTTATTCTTTTTTTAAATGTTTGGCTTGATTACCTTGAATGATTGTATATGTCTGTTTTGTGTTTGTGTTATGAGTTCCTCTTGTGTGACTATAAACCCTCATGTCTGAAATGAAGCTCAGCGTGATTGATTTCAGTCCTGAATGCCTTTCTGACTCTGTGTGTGTGTGTGTGTCAGGGATAATAACATCGAGGAGTGCGGGCTGGAGATGTTTTTCTCGGTGGATAAGGAGATCCTGGGTGAGGTGTCGACTCACGAGCTGAAGCCGGATGGCGGGAACATCCAGGTCACGGAGGAGAACAAAGAGGAGTACATCAGGTGCCCGTCTCGGCCTCATAATGAAACCCTCTGGATGCTAAATAAAGCCAGACCCCACGCTGACACACATAAAGCCCTGTAGATGCTTCAGTACCGGGCATGCTGATGTAGTTATAAAGGTTTAAATTCATCTTAATTGTCTAGGTGCAGTTAGTGATGATGATGATGATGATGATGAAGAGGTCCGTTTCTTCATTTCAATTGTGTAGACTTAACATATAATGTCTATCGTGAAACTGAGATAGGGGAGGAATACAGTTTTGACTGGTGACCTAATAGTGTTTTGTTATCCTAAATCGAGGTTAAAAGGTTAACAGAATATGTATAAATACACGCTGAAATGTTAAGTGCTTTTTAAACCAGGTTCTGTATTGATGAGCTCTTCCTCTGGAGACAGCGTTTATGCCGCCTCAGGTGTTGTTGAGTGTGTGTGTGTTGGTTGTAAATGTCCCGTTGTGTGTGTGTGTTCAGGCTGGTGGCGGAGTGGCGTCTGTCTCGTGGTGTCGAGGAACAGACTCAAGCCTTCTTTGAAGGATTTAATGAGGTTCTTCCGCAGCAGTACCTGCAGTATTTCGATGCCAAAGAGCTGGAGGTGAGAGACGCTGATTTAAAACCCCTTAAATCCTCTGCACAGAGCTGCCTCATAATATATGTGCATAACATAACAAAATGCAGTCAATATTTCGAATATATGTGCAAATACTTAAATACATGCACCGTAGAATCCAAAACACACCTCATCTCATTGAAATACGTGTGTCTCTGTTCTGTAATAACGGTGTTTGTTTGTCGTAGGTGATGTTGTGTGGAATGCAAGAAATAGATCTAAATGACTGGCAGAGAAACAGCATTTACAGACATTACACCTCCACCAGTAAACAGATCTTGTGGTTCTGGCAGGTAATGACACCCTAATCTGCATTTTAAATGAATACATTTTCAGCCTGCACCAAGACACGGTCTCCTTTCTCTTTAGTTTATTAAAGAGATGGACAATGAGAAGCGCATGAGACTGTTGCAGTTCGTCACTGGCACCTGCCGTCTGCCTGTCGGAGGCTTTGCAGACCTGATGGGTGAGTTACTGTGAAGGTCATGGGAAATTTACATAACAACATGAAACAGCATGCACTTTTAACTACTATTATGGGATGCATTACAGCATTAAAGGGTAAGTGCACCCCAAAATGAAAATTCTGTCATTAATTATGTTATATTATTAATGTTCATTTTAACCGTTAAATGACCGATATGAATTTTGACGAGATTAATACAATCAGTTAAACGGTTTAAAAGGTCATTTTATTTATTTATTTCAGAATTTTAACGATGAGGTTTGCTGCATTGTTAAAATACGCCACTCATAGCCTATATATATAAAATATATATGGCAGCGTTTGTCGCGCGCAGCTGAACCGAAACTATCGCGCGAGGCACTGCCGCTCCTGCGCTGCCTTGACCAAATTCACAACGGCGCTGTCAGCAAGACTGACGGACTGTGACGCTTCTCTGCAGCACGTGATCGTCACCGCTCATGTGTTTATAGCGTGTAAGACGAACTGCGGCAACCATGTCGCGTGCGCTGACAGTCCGGATGGTTGTCGTCTTGCCCTCACTTACATCCAGCAGACAGGAACTGTTTACAAGCCTCCGCAAAATGACGCTCCTCAGTTTTTAATACAGTCACCGTAAAAGACTTCAGTACCCACATGTCACTGATGCAATATGCAGTTACTCCGAGGTAATTGTCCCACTTTCCTGACAAATAATTCGTCACACTGTGCACGCGTGAAATGCGGTAAAAAAATTAACATAATTAATGACAAAAAGTAATTAACGCCGTTAACGCGTTATTTTTCACAGCCCAAAAAAAGTAGTATTTTATTGGCCACATTCACACAGCAGCAGAATTCCGTTTGCTTGAGTCCTAATACAGGAAGTGACAACCGTGTTCTGTAACGAAACTCGCCTGTAAATGTTCAGGACTCACAACCGCATTCTCAGAAGGAACAGGACTGGACAACGGTCACGTCACACACTGCTGCACAAACACGCTTCTACCGTGTGTTTTGTGTAACTTATAGTGATGGAGAAATGAGCTGCGTGTCATCTGAACGTTTTATTAGATCTCGTCAGTTTTGTGTTCTGTGTGCGATTCAAACGCTCTGCTCTCCGCGCAAAGCTGCTGTCGGTTAATGAAGGTTTGGTGAAAGAACTCGATTGAACTCCTGTCGTGTCAGGAAGTGCAAAGACTTCTGGTTTTATGGACATTGCCGTCTTTGATATTAATAGGGTCACTGTTGCTATGGTTACTGGTAAGGAATATGGGATTGATCCCCATTGCACGTTCATACAGAACCAACTCTTTCTTTCGTTTTCTTGATTTATTATTTTGGTAAAATAGCTATATATTTCTCGTATAGGCCTGTTTTTTCTCTGGTCGCAGGTGTGTGATATGAAATGGATATGATCATGTGAATCTTATCTTCTGTTGTTTGCTAGTACACATGTGCAATGAATCCGCAGAAAACAAATAATAATTTAAAATAATGTTGGTTAATAATCGGTGAACGAGCGTCGGTTGTCGGTTACGAGAAGTAACCGAAATGAACATCCCTATTCCAGACCCATAAGACCTCTGTTCATCTTCAGAACACAAATGAAGATATTTTGATGATATCAGAGAGCTATCCGACCCTCCATAGACAGCAACACAGCTGAAATGATCCCAGGTCCAGAAAGGTTGTAAATGCATCAGTAAAACAGCTGTGACACCAGCTACAGGGACATCATTTACTCAGCCATTCTTCTCTCGTAACTTAACGTCTTCAGAGAGTATCATAATGCACCGCATACACAAGCTCTAATGTGTTCGACGAACTCGGTCTTGGGTGAAAGCATGCACATGATCATAATCTGCGCTACGCCTAAAGGGAAACGCATGTTTCGTGATACTCTAAAATGGCGGAAGACATAAGTCAGGGGAGGAGAATGGTTGAGTAAATTGTTATTTTTGTTTTCTTTGCACAAAAACAGTATTCTCGTAGCGCTGCAGAACTGAAGTTGATCCACTGATGCCACATGGACTGTTTTACTGATGTGTTTACTGTGTTTCTGGACCTGGATCATTTCAGTTGTGTCGCTGTCTATGGAGGGACAGAAAGCTCTGATATCATCAGAAATATCTTCATTTGTGCTCTGAAGATGAACAGAGGTCTTGTGAGTTTAGAACGACAATTTGACCGGATCACAGATGCTTAGATATTACTGGTTTAATGTTTTTAGTTCGAGTCGTGGCTCTTTGTGGGAGAGTGTGACGTTTGTCGTGTGTTTGGTTCAGGGAGTAACGGACCACAGAAGTTCTGCATCGAGAAGGTTGGGAAGGAGAACTGGCTTCCCCGCAGCCACACATGGTACGTAATCCCACTCATTTTGATCTCAAAACTAAAGTTTAAGATGTGTGAGTACAGAGGACTTTTGTCCAATACATTTGTCCAAAGTTGCACCTTTTCAACTGTTTAAATACATCGATTTAGCAAATAGATGAATCCGAAGAGTGTGTGCGTGTTTGTAGTGTATATATAAAACCCTCTGTTTTCGTATACACAAGTGTATAATATGTAACTCATTTATGTCAACTTTATGAAATAATTTTTTTTGTGGTGGTTCCAAAATATTGTTATATTATCTAGATAAAAAACGATATAATTTATGATTGATTTAGTATTTCATTATTGTTTATATTAACTTGTTTATATCATCCTATAATCAATAATATTGCTGTGTAATGCAGCAGCAGTATATACACATTACTCATAGAGGTCACTTGTTTTTCTTTGCGCTCCAGTTTTAATCGTCTGGATCTGCCGCCGTACCGCAGTTACGAGCAGCTGAAGGAGAAGCTGATGTTTGCTATTGAGGAGACGGAAGGTTTCGGACAGGAGTGAGATGGTCTCTCTCTCTCTCTCACACACACACACACACACACACTCACAAAGAGAACATCTCTCGCACACTTTCCTGAAAGGACAGGCAGATGATCTGACACACAGGTGCATTATGGGAAATTATGGGTTTCTGCACTCGCCTGTCACTTGGTATTAATTTCTGTATCCCCGTGAGACGAGGAGGCTTTATGCAATGTCAGAGACGTGCTGCTGACGTTTCTACATGTGATTAATCCAGCGAGTGCCGTTCTGAACCACTCCAGAAGAAAGAGTCCCAGAACCATTGGGATGATTCACCAGAGCTCTGAGAATGTGTGTTTTTATGTTCACGAACCCTTCGACGGGTCTCCTTGTGCCTTTTTTCCTCACTGTCATCCGAACAAACTGAGTTATTAAAGTGTAGCACTCGACAGCAGCATGGTCTTCAGCTGAGGACCTGACGGCTTGTTGCACAGCTGACCGTCAAGAAATGGCCAGTTTCATCCCAAAATCATATAGAAATAGAATTTTGCTCAAATATAAGAGCAAATTAAAACTCATTCGTGACAATTAAACACATTTTTGCAGATTGTCATTATTATAATGTGGAAAAAATGTCTTTTCCACATGTTTTTGTAAGTGTAACGTGAAAGAGAAAACAACAGTATATATATATATACTTTCAAATGTAAGTAAACATCGTGTTGTAGTGAATTTAACTGATCTAAACAAAAAATAATCAACATTTAACAAAACTAATACATTTAATAAATAATCAACAGATTTTTCTCCACATTATGCTAATGTAAATTAACAAAAAATGTCAAATGTTTGATTTTCATGAAAAAAAAAATATATATAAATAAATTTAAATACACACACACACACATATGTATGAGTTTTGAGGTGAAACATGGCTTGGACATTTCTAATATGATGCAAACGACTGTAAGGGTTTGCGTGATTTCAGGACGCTCTGGTTCTCCAGCGCAGATTCACATTACTAAATGAATTCTCTGAAATGAACTGAAACTGTGGTTTTGCTCACGCCGCTGGCCTTGAATCCCTGAAGCGATAATGTGAGTTTCTTTGGGCCTAAATTTGGGAGCGTGCAGTATTCGTCACAGGTACCGCTCTAGTTCTATAGGGCGGCTGCTTTAAACACAGCTCAAGTCATCTGGAAGCTCTTGGGCTGTTCAGATCATGTCTCATGAAGAATTTGAAGTGGATCTTGTCTAAACCACTGGAGGAGCCCAAAGCCCTGCTATAAAGCGTACAACTGTGATTCGGTGCAGTGCATTATGGGTAATAATATCAAGACTCGTATGGGTGAGTGTTTTAGGGTGTCAGGGAGGATCTTTTAGATTTTCAAAAAAAATAAATCAACATCAAATATTTATTTAAACAGCTATTTTTATCCAATTTACCCTGTTTGAATGAGATCGAACCCTTGTAGTCCTCAGGATGATGGATTTAATGTGATACGACTCTCTTTTTTTCCGACTGATCCATGTAAACCAAACCACTTTGACTCTGTATATGAACTGAATCCTGTACATGGTGTGAATACTTTCCTCCGTCTTCAGATTAATCATGATTTTAGTATTAAAGAAGCAGCGGCCACTTTCACGGTCGTTTCAGAGTTTATTTACTGGCGTTGATTTGTATGTATAGTCAAATGTGAAAAGATGTTTAGCAGTTGAATAAATAATTCTATGGGAAAATGTCTTGCTTTTGTTTTTTTATTTACATTTTTTGAGACTTTCATGCTGTTTGTAAAACAAAAGCATTGAATGCATTAAGTCCACGGGGGATTTACCTTGAAAAGCCATCTTAAAAACAATGCACATGCTGCAAAAAAAGTAAAAAAATAATAATTAGAAAATACTGGGCAACTAACTTAAAATAATAAATAAATATATATTTTTTTTATATTTATTTTTAGCCTTATTTTAAGTAAATTAAGCACTCTAAATTATAAAAAAATAAAAGATAACAACACTGGTTTGTAACATTTCTGTCCCACATCTCACTGCGTGTCTTATGGACCAGCTATAAAACCATAATAACCGTACTGCACATGTGCAGAAATTCAGCTCAATATTTATTTGAAACTGTATTGATCAGGTTACAGTCTAAAGTTGATCTCAGCAAACCTGAGAAATCAGCTTACAATAATGTTTTAATATAAAACAAATATTAAAGATCAGCAACAGGGACCTGAACCCTAACTGATAGGGAAGTTCATGTATGCTTTTAAAGACGACTATGAAAGCCGGTGCGATTCGTAAACGACGTGATGCAAGTTTGTAAGACGTAGAAGCGGCGCATAATCAGTTGGCCGTCTGAAAGCACATGGGTTCAGAGAGCAGTCTGACGGAGGCGTCGTCTTCCTGCATGTGATCCAGTCTGGTCTCACTCCTCCCTCGCTCTTCTCTCATCTGCTCATGATCTTCATCCTGCTGCGCCTGGCTGTCGTTATCCTCGCCCTCCTCTTCAGTTTCTCCGTGTTCATCAGGTTCTGCGGTCGGAGATCCGTCCCCTGTGTCTGTGGAAATAACAAAACATGTTGAGGTTGTAATCAGATATATATGAAGTTCATCGTTCTATCGTTGCATCTATGTGTCTGGAGAGGGGGTGTCTATACATTTCTATGGTTGTAATGACCAGTCAGTTCCACTAGTTGAAGATCACTCAAAAATTGAAATCTGCAGTTAATTTACCCGCCCCCAGTGCATCCAAATGTAGGTGACCTGTGTTTTTTAGGGGAAACTGTGGTCCTTGATGATTCATAAAATGCAAGTCAACGTCACTTTGAGAGTAAAGCACATACAGCAACACAAGATGAACACCAGGCAATATACCGAGCAGGGTTGGGTGAGAAGTCATATCATCACTCCTGAAAACTCACACTCTCCCTCTCCTTTTCACTTTCGTCAATACGACCAATGAGTGATGATATTACTGCGCCAAGGTCGAAGTGCTTTTCCGCAATACATTATAGTTATCTTTTTCTATCCAGTCACGTAACTGTCTTTAAATAGGGAAGACGTGGAAGTGTTTGGTGGCTTCTAAATTGGAATGAATGGAGCTAAGTTCAATGAGAGCGATTAAGTGCACGCACTGAGACAGGAAAGTTATGTATCAACTCATCTAAGCGGATGGAAGAACATAGTGGAATATGGAATAATGTTTTCCTTTAAAATTGTGTATATTTGACATCATTGCATGAATAGGTAACGGCTAGCAAACCGAACCAGTTCATTGAAAGAATCAGTCAATCATGGCTTGTGTAAGGTACTGCAAATACAAACGAGTGCCGTGTCTGTCACACGACTCTGTTCCTCTTTCAGGCTTGAACTGATGGTAAAACTACTAATGACATTATGAACTGTCATTACATTTATTTTGAAAGCTAAACTCGTGGTTATGGAAAGGGGCGTTACACTTCCGCCATGTACTTGCGGTATTCAGCCAATCACAACACACCGTGTCAGCTGGCCAATCACAGCAGACAATGCATGTCAGAAGGAGGGTCTTTGTGGAAAATGACATGTTTGAGAGAGGCGGGGCATAGAGAAGCTACAATAATACACATTATTTGAAAAATAATAACATTAAAGCATGTCAACATATTCTATACCAAAGACACCAAATAATGATCTTTAAAATAGCATCATATGTCTGTATGTGCTTTTTTGACTCTCAAAGATTTGATTCACAAAGGACCATGGATTCAGATAAAAATCTTTAATTTTATCCTGAAAAAAAATAAGGTAATCTTGGATAGTCTGATGGCAAGTAAACCTTTATTTTTGGCGATCTATCCCTTGAATGTGTGTGTGTTTTTACCCTGTCCGCTGCTGTCCCGCCCTGGGGTCCCGTCTGCTCCCTGCGCGGCCCCTGCCAGCGGACACTTGTGCTCTCTGTAGTATTTCTGCCGGGTGAAGCCCTTGTTGCAGGCGGCACAGCGGAAGCGGTAGTTATCGGTGTGAGAGCGCTGATGCTCCAGCATGTGAGCGCGACGACTGAATGATTTCTGACAGAACTGACACTTATACGGCTTTATACCTGCACGACAGAACAGGAGACTATACTTACATGTGCTCTACACCCCATTACATAGTTCCACATTATACCATGAAGAAGAAACACTTGTTTTGAAGATTAATTCACCTGATAAGCAAAACTATTACTAAGCTATTAAGGTTTGTTGTTTCCTGATTATAAATCTAAGTATTTTTAAATTAAACACTCATATTTAGAATAAAATAATTGAATAATAATTTGAAAAAAAAATGTTATATATAATACACACAAACAAATAATATTCAAATAATTCTTTTAACAAGTATATATATATATACACAATTTCTAAATTGTATCTTTTTTAACAATGAAAGCTAAAAAAAGAGTAGCTAGAATTAGAGTAAAATCTAGAATTATTAAAAAGTCTAAAATAAATGATAAAAACAACAAAATTACGGAAATGAAAATAGTAGAAAAATAAAAACAAATTAAAAGTCTTAGTAAAAACCTCAAAATTGTAACATAACTGAGTAAAACTATTACATACTATTTAAGTTAACTGTAATAAAGCTGAAACCAAATACAATAAGAATATTAGTATAAAATTAGTACACTATACTACAATATGCTGTTAGCTTAATCTAAAAGTTAAAACAAATAGAAACAATAGAATACAAATATCACATTAAAACTTCAGAAAACACTTGGGAATTTGTAATGATAATTAAATAATAATTTTAAGCTTAAGAATTAACATTAATTAAACTACAACCAAAATTGTATAAAACTAATTCTAAAAGAAAAACAAACGGAAAAAACACATAAAAATGACTAAGCATTATCTAAGATGATTAAACTAAAACTGTAATATAGTGTACTAATAGTAAATGAATAATACTAAAATGATTAGTAAATAAATATATGTTTGGGAAACATCCCACAGCACACAAACCTGAGACTAACTTCATTACTCATTATTAGCTGCGTTTGTAGCCGGCGACGCTAACCAGACAGATAAACAAACACAGACCGGAAGTTAACTTAGGTTTAGGCACGTACTACAACAAACCATATAAATCTTGGTAACTGAAATAAAGCTGATATGAAATATCATCACCAGATGACTGAAGTACTGAAGTTGAGGTCTTCGTCATCATCCTCACCTGAATGTGAAAGAATATGAGCTTTGAGTTTGTCGGGCCTGTTGAACTCTTTGGTGCAGCCCACGTGAGTCCTGCCACAGAAAACCACAGAAATCCTCATCAAACACAGTCGCATCACACCGCTGCTCATCTCACGCCTCGCTCACCTGAAGGGACACTTGTACTTCTTGAAGGGTTCGTGGATCAGCATGTGTCTCTTAACTTTGTCCTTCCTGTTGAACGTGGCCTCACAGACGGAGCATTTATACGGCTTCTCTCCTGCAAAACAACATCTCCTTCATGTTCATCAGACACACAAGACATTCAGTTTAAATGTGACTTGACTATAAATAATGATTATACACATGTTATTTAAACCATGTTTCTGGTTGAGCTTAAAGGAATAGTTCACCCAAAATTAAAAATGGGAGTGAGTAAAATATGCTGTAATTTTCCTTTTTGGGTGAACTATTCCCTTAATCATGCTTAATTGTTGCCCAGGACAAAAAAAAAGTCTTTCAAGATGCTTCAGAAACTCATCTATGTTACACAAACTGCAAATGTTGTAGGAGGCACAGTACCTGAGTGGATCTTTGTGTGTAGTTTGAGGTAGTGCTCGGTTTTGAAGAACTTTTTACAGATCTGACATTTGAATTTGCCGCCGATGCCGTGAGTGGAGAGATGTCTGCGGAAATACCTCTCACACGGAAACACCTGACAGACACAAACACGTTCACTGATGTTGTCTGCGTTTCATTTGATTCTTCAATATGACTCTTCAAACAGACACAGAAACTGACTCCTGCGATGCCGTCTGCCGTGTGCTATGCCATCATCAACTACAACTGTTGAAGGACTTTAATTGCTAAACTAGAATTCTAAAACGATTGACAATAATATTAAATAAACTAAATAAATAAACTAAAATCAAAAAACAAAAATATGGAAATAAAAGCTAATCCAAAATATGAATGAATGCTGTGGTATCATATAAATAATAATGAAATATGACTGACCTTCTGGCAGTGAGGACAGGGGTAGTTGTGTGTGGCATTTAGAAGATGCTGTTCTAGAGCTTCCTGTGTGGAATATTTACTCTGACATTTCATACATCTGAACACAAAAACAACAACACATTCAGATTTCAGCAGAGTTCAACCTCGTAGTCTCCTCACTCTGACCTGTAGTAGCTGGTCGGTGGCTGAGTGTGTGTGTGACCTGTAGTAGCTGGCCGGAGGTTGTGTGTGTGTGACCTGTAGTAGCTGGTCGGTGGCTCTGTGTGTGACCTGTAGTAGCTGGTCGGAGGTTGTGTGTGTGTGACCTGTAGTAGCTGGTCGGTGACTCTGTGTGTG
>JAUMHR010000084.1:13707250-13723505 GCA_032361145.1 Enteromius fasciolatus
CGATTAATTAATTACAAAGCCTGTAATTAATTAGATTAATTTTTTTAATCGAGTCCCAGCCCTAATATATATATATGAATACATATATATATAATATGAAGAGTTTATTTGCAAAAGAGAACTTTTTACATTTTAAAAAATTGTGTTCTTAGTTATCATTATTGTTTGTTATTTTTTAACATAATCCAACTTCAGTTTAATTGAGATGAATGGAATGCACAATAAACAAAAACAGGATTTCAGAGAACTGTTAAAAACAGAGTTATCCACTTTTGCAAAGAAAGTCTTTATACAGTGTGTGTGTATATATATATATATATATATACACACACAAACACGTACATATATAATATAAAATATAGAACAGTTAATAAACCATTTCAGCCAACACCATATCTGATTGTTGTGTTGTCAGTTGAAGCGTTCTGCTGGTTTAATTCTGCACTGGGTCTTTATTCATCGGGGAGGACGTTCCCACCTGAACGCTGCTGTAGCCGGTAACAGAGATGAAACCGGTTCAGACAGCACTCTCGCTGCTCGTTTTGAGAGGCGGCGAGGGTGTTCAAAGACGCAAGCTTTGCTCTTTAGAGGGTGCTCTTAATGTGAGCTAATGGTGTCTGGGAAACAAGTGCTACATGTGAGCCATTTCACTTATTTTTAGCTCTTTCAGACGGTCCATTCAACGCAGATTCTTACAAACGTTCAGATTCGAAATGCAACTCAAATTCAAACACACTAGAATTGGAAATGCATATTATTTTGGTGATATTGGTCACGTTTAGCCCTGTTGTGATTAATCGGCCGGTTTTGGTTATTTGATCTAATCACAATAGTTGTACAGATTCAATTTCTGCCATCCAAACTTAACAACTGCACAATATTCAAAATATATTTATAAAATTACATTATTTATATTATTATTTAAAATTAGGTATAATTTATGATCATGATTTGTAATTATCTGTAATAAATAATATTTCAATAAAATTATTATTAAAAAAAAATTGTAAGAGAATTAAGTGTCATCCTAAAATGTATGATTGTAATACATGTATTAATATGATAAATTATTATATAAATTGCATTCATTTTCACAATATATATTATTTCTGATATTCAATCATAACAAAATTCATGATGATGTAATATATTACAATATAATATTATCTTTATTATATTATAAATAGTTCAGTTTCACAGAATTATAGCAAATAATAATATATTTTTATTATATTATTTTGTATTGTATTATTGATTTTCGCTCATGTTTAGCTTTTGTTAAATAAAAGAAAAATGTAAATAATCTGATTAGGAAGCCAGTTTCCCCAAATTTCCCAGCAGTTTCCTATCATTCCTATCATGCTGCACATTCACAAGTTTAGATGATAGTGATTTTGCTGAAGTCTTGACACTAGCGGTCAGAGACTCTCAGCTGCTGCAGGAGTGTGAAGGCGTCTCTGGGCAGCTGCTGTGGGCCGGATCTGTGCCACGCCAGGCCGCTGCGAGCGGGTGGGAAATTGAAATCTTCACCTGGCCTGTGTAGCAGCTGCGGTAGTGTCAGACGGGTGAGCGTGTGCCAGGCCCCTTACGCCGTATTAAACACCATCTCAGCGAAAATGAAAACAAATGTTACCAAAGGAATTAGAGCGGTTGCGTTTGCTCTGTCGTGGTTTGTTTGCTGGTTTAGCTGATGGAAATGTTTCAGTGCGCCGATGGAAAAACACTCTGATTGTTTTGTGTTGGACAGACACCTTCATTAAACTCTGTCTGTCTGTATTTTTTATATTCACATAATAAATAAGCAATTTTAACACAATTTAAAAATTAATTTTCAACAATTATCAGAAATTGTGTTTTTTTTTTTGTGCATTTCAATTAATCTCAATCAAACCGCAGTTGGGTTATCTTGACTAGGTTCAAAAATAAAAAGAACTGCTAAAACGTAACAATAAAAAACATAATTATTGCAAAGCAATACAACAGTTATCTAATTTATATATTTGGCAATATTTTATCTTTGCAGTCATGCCAATAAAGCAATTTTGAATTGAATACATATATCGTTATATTGTTTGCTGTGCCTCTTTTACTAGTATTTCTGTCCTTCTATTGTTTTATCATTCTGTCTGTCTAGAATCTGTCTACTTGCAGAAACCAGCTGTTGTGCATCATGCATTTTTGATTAAATGAACAAATCAGCTCATTAGTAAATTGAACTTGTTTTGCTGCATGCGTATTAGCTAAATGCTAATTTATTTATTTTTTAACTCTTTTTGGTGTAATGTTAGAGCCAGAGAAGCGACATGTATAATGTCATCGTCAGGGTTTATTGGTAATATTCTGTAGTTTAGCCCGTTACCCAGATAGAAAGTCGCTGCTGAGTTTGGCGGCGACTCTGTTTACTGCAGAAATTGGGAAATGAAAACGCCATTTTTTGCGCTCCAAGGCCACATTTGAGTCATACGGAGTGTGTCATTCTCTTACATGCGTGACCTTGAGCTGTGTGTGCTGGTGTCAGTGGGCTGAAGTTTCCAGCATCTCGGAGCTCATAATGGATAATCCCTCTCAAATCATCCAGCATGCAGACTCCCTCAATCCTCCCTCTGTGTTATTTCAGCCGCTTTCTCCAGCCCTCGGGCTTGTGTTTCAATGTGCCACTTTGCCTTCTTAAAAAACCCCATCTTATTGATTTATTTATTTATTTTTCATTGGGTTTGATCCTCTGTCCCAGGGCTTGAGCAGGGTTTAGAAACTAATCTGAGAGCATGTCTACCTTTACACGCTTGCTGTGTACACTTCCAAAAAACACTGTTAAAGTCAGCATGAAATCAAAACGGACCCTATGTATGTTTGTGTAATGCACAATCCCAGCCTTACTGTGAACGATTTGTCAATGCTTGTTTCTTATTCTAAAGGCATGTCTTTCTATAGCTTAAACTGTAGGTTACGGGTTTAATCAGACAACATGCTGTTTTTTTCCGTGCAATGTTTTTATCGCTTTTGATAAAAGCTTCTGGCAAATCCTTAAATTGAGTTATTGATGTGAAGCCGCCGTAATAAATGATCTTTAAATGTTTAAAAAACTCTTTCCCCAATAGCAGTTTTTTTAGGTACATATATATATCATTTATGTTTCATTTTTAGCTATATTATTAGCTTTTGTATTAAATCTAAAATAGATTTAAGATTTTTAAGATAGTTGCTTATTAGCATGTGTATATTACTAGAATATTCACAGTTAATTAGCAAATTATAACTTTACTCAGAGAAAACACTAGCTAATATTGAATGTGCATCCTAATAGTATTACCGTTAATGAAAATATTAAATTTATTTTTTTTGCAGAAAAAAATTTCTGGGGATTTTTTTTTTTTTTTGCAGCTTTTCCTGTTTGTGAGAGAAACTGAAATTAGATCTCGGATGATCTTGTTCTCCTCTGCAGCTCTCAAATCTAATTCTCCATTCGGCATATTCACACTGTCACAACATGTGCCGAGAACCAATGTTGCTTGCCGTCTGTGACGTCAAACCTGGCTCAACATGTCCACGCGCTCTTCCTGGAGTCGTAATGCAGATGCTAATGCCATTTCAGAGCTTTAGTGGAGGAGGAGATTTCCTGGTAAATCAATAAGATCTCAAGCTCATTCTGTGTAAAGTCTTGCAAGTGTCCGATAATATTGGTCATAAGAGTCTTATTCTAAGCATATGTTACCTTTATCGTAGCGTCTGTAGCCCTTTGAGTTCTCGGGCACCGTTCCAGCTCGCTGCAGGTTACGAGAAACCGGAGTGTCCCGAAATAGCCAAACCTCAATCAAACCGGCAGATTTGATCTGACTGAGGGACACGCTCTCAAAGGCACACGGATCTTAAAGCTATTTGGCCGTTTAAGGATGGTACTTCTTAAATCCCACTACCTCAAACCCTGAACTCCATTTCCATCCATTCCTCCACATATGAAGGAGGTCTGAAAATAAACTCTGGTGGGCAGTCAAGGGATGTGTGACAAATTTTTTTTAAAATACTTTCAAGGATACAAATTCTCCCTTTGATTTTTTTTAATTTTTTTTTCTCAGATTAAAGTATGCTGCCTCTCCTTTGAGACCGCATTAGGAAGGGTTTCTTGGCAGGGCTTGGTGGCGTACATGAAATTCATCCAAATTACTAAACATCCTGTTTCTTTTTCCTCCCTAATTTTTTCAGAGTATGCAGAAAATATTGGCGACGGCAAGAGCGAGGAGTTTAAGGAAAGCGAGCAGAAGAGGATTATGGAACTACTCGAGAACTTCTAAAAGTCCAGCTGGAGCTCGGTGCGGGTTTCCTCGATGTTTGTTTTCCTGTTACTTGGAAGCTTCATGGATTTTGACCAATCTTCATCCTGTCCTGACTGAACCGCAGAAATCTGAAGTTTAAACATCTGTGTGGCTGATGGCTTCCCAGGAGATCGGTTGATATCCAACACATTTTGTTCATGTTTATAGTTGTTTTCTAGCCCAGATATTTTGTCAAAACAACTTCAGTTTTCTTGTAATTAAAGTTTGTGCTTTTCTTTACTTCGTGCTGTTTCCTTCATTAGCTTTTGTAGATCACCTTCCAGGAGACTTAATGTCTCGTTAAACCAATTCAGGCAGAGAAACAACTCTTGTGCTGAAACATAATTTAGGAAAATGTTGTGTTTGTCTCTTTTCTTCTCTCCAGCGTTCCTGCAGATGGCCGATTAAGTGAAGGATTGTGGCTTTCTTATCTTTTCGGCTTTTGTTTGTCATCTCATCATTCAGGTCCCTGTATATGGATCCTGGGTCCAAAATGAACTTTCGAAAGCTGCTAATGGCTGGTGGATCTCACTGTAGGTTGGCTTTTTGTCTTGCCGCTTCTCTGTGGAATATGTCAAACGTTGGATATGTCAGGCGTTTACCATCCTCTCAGAGAACTCTGTTTGTGTTTCTCTTATTTTAGTTTCGCTGGGAAGTGTGCCAAACAGTACAGCATTTGGCTGTTTAATAAGCCAAGTCAAACTTTTGAAAGTAAATCTCCAAGTTCTCCAATCTGAACAATAATAATTAGCTGTGATTACTAGACAAAGCTTTTAAATAGTTTACCCACAAATGGAAATCATCGTCATTTACCCATCCTCAAGTTCTTCCAAAGCTCTTCCTACTGCTGAACAAATAAGTGAGGCACTTTAAATAAAGCGTGATAAACAAATGGATATATATTACAGAGATCAGTGGGGACCGGGAACTTTGGTTACTGGCATTCTTTATATTTTTGGAACAACTTGTGAGTGAATTAATGATGAAAAATTAATTTACATTTTTGAACTATCAAACAAACGATTTAAAAATGAGTTGTCTACACAAGCAGTATTTCTGTTTCAGTATCTTCTGTGTAGCATCTGTCAAGTGTATTTCATACTCTAGAGTTGGTCTTTTAGAGGATATGGCTGCTGTGATCCTAATGGCCATTAATTAGATGTTTGTCCAGTGGCGATGAGCCAGACAATCCCAATCCCTTTCTAATAGCGGGCCTGCTGAGCAAGCGCGAAAATGTTACATCTCTCTCTCGTTCTCTTACATCCCCTTGTTAATTTACAATCCCTGCTTCCCCTTTTCCCGCGGGCTTAGCGTATATACCGGCGCGGCCGGGGAACGTTCACCGTACAGAGACAGTTTGCTTACTAAGCTCTCCTTTGCTACGGACGGAGTCTTTAGCTGAAGGTTGAGAATAATTGTTAAAGCTCTAGAGCCAAATTGAATCAATCCAGCGGAGTTCTTCGGCAGGGCGAACGGGGGGCCATTATGCTGGATTTATACTCACTGGAGGGCCAGCGCTTTAAAACAGACATTATGTAGGGAAATTATTATTGTAGTAACAAAAACATCTCTGTGTGGCTCCAGGCCTTGATGAATCGTCTCCGTTTGACGAGTAGAGAAAGTCAGCGCTGCGTTTGGCCAGCTAATTAAGTGCCGCAGTCTCATTACGGCCTGCACTTTATCAGACATCGACAGCTCCAGGCCCCCGTTGGTCATCGCTCGCCGAAGACCAGCTCGATCGTTTCCCGCCCCATCCTCGTAGTGCGATAACTTTCTATCCTTTAGCCTCGGAACAAGAGTCATTATCTCGCCGACTCTTTCCCCGCACGTTCTCTCTTGTTTATCCATCGGCCTTGTCCTCTGAGGAGCTCCACTTTCCCGCTCCCGGCTGATGCTCCTGGCATATTAAATATTCTCTGGCTGTCCTTTCCGTGCTTCTGTTGGCGTAGCACGGCTTTATTTGCGAGGTCTCTGTATTTCCCTGCGTCTCAGGAGGTCAGTGATTGCCGCTAGTTCTCGTCGTTACCAGGGAGATGGTTTGCATAGAGAGGGAGGCGGAAATACTGTAGAGGAATGCTGACAATTGGAGGAGGTGATGTGCGACAGTTACCCATCTGTTGAATTGTACGTTATGATGAATTGCGTGTGCCTAGAACATTATTGATGCCCCTCTGCCAACGCATCCAACTTGAAATGCAAATGAGCGGTAACTACAGAATGGGGCGAGCGCCCGGCGCGCTTCAAGGACATGCTCATTACCGTAGCGATGCTTGTCGGTAGCGAATGCCAATCACTCTCGTCTCAGGTTTGCGGTGGCGGGGCGGAGGCCTCCGCGGCTCACGCAGAGCAACATCTGCTTCCAACCTTCCTCCGAAATCACCCGGATAAAACTCAGGATGGTTATTTGCATTTTGAATTGACGGGAAGGGCAGGTATCCCAGCACGCATCTCTTATCAGTGATTATGACACTGGCGTGCTAACGGTGATTCAACAGCAATTTCACAGCCCAGAGAGCTCGGAATAATTGTCTTTTTCCGAGTGATTGAGTTGAGCTCTGTGAGCGTTGATTTCCACCACCTCGCGGCGGCTAAATTGATACGAACCTGTGGCTCTTTTATGGCCACTTCTAATCCCAGCATTGTGCGGGTCACAGGGAAAGGTTGTTCATTCTGAAATTAGATAGGAGCAAATTATTTTTACCCTTACAAAAATTGCACGTGGTAAGTGGCACTTTAAAGAACGTGGTGGTTTTTGCATTACCATCATGGTGATGTCCAGGGTATGTATTTAAGATAATCACGCATGAAAATCACTGGAGTTTGTAGCCACGTTGTACTGTCAAACTAAATGTAATGAGTGCATTTTGTTGTTCTCACAATCCTTAAAGGCATACTCCACCCTAAAATGAATGTTTTGTGATTAATGTCAAGCTTTGTCTTCAGAACACGATGTGAGATATTTCAGATGAAAACCAGGAGGCTTGTGAATGCCCCATTGACTGCCGACTAACACTGTCAAGGTCCAGAAAATTATGAAAGACATCATCAGAATAGTCCATCTGCCATCAGTGGTGCAACCATAACGTTATGAAGCCATGAGAATACTTTTGTATGGAAAGAAAATCAATTAACCTTATTCAATATTTTGTCTCCTCCATGTCTCTCTGCATCACCACAGTCCCTTTTTGGAGAATATGCTGTTCTGTGTCAGAGACACCGAGGAGAATTATCGTTAAGTTGTTATTTTTATTTTCTTTGAGCAAAACTATTCTCGTCTCTTGATAACGTTCAGATTGAACCACTAATGGCAGATGGACTATTTTGATGATATCTTTTATACTTCTCTGGACTTTGTTCACTACTTGGCAGTCACTGTCACAGTCACAAGCCTCTTGGATTTCATCTAAAATATCTTCAGTTGTGTTCTGAGGATGAGCAAAGCTTTCAGGCGTTTAGAGCGGCGTGGGGGTAAGTGATTAATGACGAGATTTTCATTTTGTGTTGGATTAAACACTAAAAAGCAATTAAAATCATTGTCATTGTGCATTTTTACTTGAATCAAAGTTTAGTAGCTACAACGAAATATTCTTTAAGTATAGTATTTTTTTCTGCATTAATTATTTATGGGTATAAACAGCATTTGTATAATCAAATGTTCCAAATATAATTTTTCTGTACTATGTAGCATGTATTATGTGTAAGTTTGGTATTCACACAAAGCTTTCTGTTGAATAATGTATCCCATAATGCAATGTGCTTTACTTAACCTTCCATTCCCATAAATAATAATGTTCAAAATAATAAAAATGGTAGGATAATAAGAATAATTTTTGTTGAACAGCACAGATTGCGTCACAATACCTACGGATAAATATATCCTGTATATATGTCAGCCCACCACTAAATATAGGTTAAACTTAAAAAAAGTGTGGGGGGGGGGGAGGTGAGATGTTTATCATTCCATATTGTTTATTATTTCACACAATATCCCAGTGGGTGCATTAGTATCAGGATGAAATTAAATGAAAATTACGTTTCCTTCAGAAATACAGTGATGTATAAAACCCTGCTCGTTGTAAAAAAAAAAAAAAAAATCACTTCATAATATTATTCCGCCTTATTGATAATTCCCTAATGACAGCCGCCGCACTTCCTTCTCGCGCGGATCCCTCCGCCGCATCGGTTAGATCCGGGGAGTTTCTCTTCGCGGAGAGTGAGCCTGAAATCGCATCAGTGGGCGACTGCAAACACACGCAGCCTCCTCTCAGCCGCTCCTGCCGCTGTCACCAGGGACAAAAACCACCAGCAAACACTCGTCACACCTGGATCTATCTCTTAAAACCGTATATTTCCACCTGATGTGAGAGAGTGTTTTGCAGGGAGCAGTGATGGGCGCGTTTGGAGTGATTCTGAGGAGTTTACATTGTATGGGACTCTACATCCAACTTAGTGCCAGTCTCAGACAAGCTGGGAGCGACGACGTGGAGAACCACATATCCAACAACGGTAAGATGTGTGGGCTCGGTCCGGTTCTGTTCTCGCACGTTAACCGGTTTGAGGTCCGTTAACGGCTGTTATTTGAAGCCGAGCTGCGCGCGAACGGCACAGTGATGGAGATGCGCAGAGCGGTTCATCACCAATACAACTGCACTGGGGTTATTGACAGGTGGTACCATTATATCCGAGGCTGATACTGTGGTGCTTTTAGGTTCTAGTACGACAATACCTTGGTATTTCTGTTATTGGTATCGGTATACGTTGGTATGGTTTGTTTAACATATTCATATAACGTTAGTAAGGCACTTTAAACAATACCCTAGTACGTCGGTAGTATGGAAAACGTTTTGGTTTAAAACGTGGTGTAACCATTTTGGGTCTTTTTCACCTCATAAAAAGTACTGTGGCTGAATAATGAATCTCTGATGGGGTTAAATGTTGATATATTACGTGGTACTGAATGGTTTTGTTAAAAAACAAAAAATAAGGTGGAGCAGAAATATCATTCTGTGGCTTTAGGACCTCATGAAAAAGTACTATGGGTCAGCGATGATAATTTTAAGCCACTTTAATGATTGCTATGGAAATGTTGCATTGATATTGTTTAACAACGTGGAATTGCAAGGCTTTATATAAATGTTTAATTCGGTGAAGTGCAGTGAGTGCTGTTGTACATTGATATGAACTAATATACTGAATTTACCTGTTTTTCTAAGAAAACATGATTGAAATATGATCTATACAATGACTTGTGTTACCTTGATCGTATCAGATGGTAAAACCATAGCGAGAAATGATTAAAATACCTTAATATTAGCATTTCAGCCATATTGTAATGGGTTGTACCATGGCAGCACAGTGCTTTGCATTGCTTTCAGTTATATACTTAACCTCCCTCCTTTCTAGCCGAAGAGGGTTTATATAATTCCCTGAATTGTCTTATTTGTTGTTTTCATTGCAGGAAGAGCGAGGAAAAAATCATTACATGCATTTCAAGATTCTAGTCATACTATAATTAGCCATAATTGTAGTGCCTGGATATTACACTTCAAAGTGTATGCAGGCGCTCTGAGAAATGGAAAGGATTGTGTAAAATGTGCTTATTCTGTATTCAGTTAGGAAGTTTTGGCAATTGCGTGAACAATAGATGACTAATGCAATGAATAAATCAGTGCTGATGAACCCCAGCACGCATCATGCTGATGAAAGAGTTTGCACGCCGGATTGTGGGTCGCTCACCATGAAATTAAAGGGCAGAATGTGATCAGAGCCGATATTCATGAGGAATATAAAGAGGGCCAGGATCAGGAAGGATCAGGAAAGCATCTCAACATGCACTGATGTTCTGGATTATTTGACATGCAGGCCTGGACGCTTGTGATGGGTTTCTAGTGGACGATTGGCAAGGATTTCAGCTAAGACTGTGTTTCCTTTAAATAGGTTTGACAGGTTATGGAAAGATTAGAGGATATGCCCAAGTTTTAATATGAATTTCGTCATTATAGTAATTAACTTAAAACTTAAAAATAATGTTAGAATGGGATTTAATTACTTTGTCTTTTCTTACGACTGGCCAAGTTTTGGTGAGATTCACCCAATTAAGTCGAGCAGAGTGTTTCTTAATTGTTCATTTTTCAGCGAAGCGTCTAAAAGCGAACTATTTTCTGCGTCTCTAGAGTAATGGACAGCTTAACTTGCTCGTGTTCAATACCTTTTGTGCTCATTTTCCCGCCGCTGGGAACACCGTGGCCTGCGGTAACGAGGCTTAATTAATGTCAACAACAACTTAAAACCTCTGTTTTCCTCTGACCTCACAATAATGAAACAAAGAGCGTAGACCCGCCGGACTGCTCGCCGCAGCACACGTCAGATGAATAGCAATGGATCTCATTTTCTACAGCAGTAGAGATTTAATTCACACACATGCTGTTCCAAACGTTCTCTCTGTCTGCAGAAACACTTGAGTCCCGTTCTATTAACAAAACCATTGACTGTTTGGTTTGGTTTGTAAATGCTTTTTCGTGTTGACTTTAAGCAGGGGCACTGCTGTGGGTTCAGTGCTATCTCTCTGGTCTCTGTCTTCAGCACTGGGGGGTTGTGGGAACAGTGTGTCGTGTGTTCCTCTGTCCTCCTCTAGTTCTCTGTGGAGCTCTCGGTGTGTGTCCAGGTGGAGCGTTGATCATGAGATGCAGCTGAAGATTAAGAAGCTGTTTTCACAGACGTTTAGATCAAGATTGTGATATTACATTACTACATTTTCTAAATTATTAATCTGTTAGTGATGACATAACTGAATTATTAAGGTCAATTCTTTCCTCTCCCCAACACAAATGTGCGTTAGTACACTTATGTTCAACTCTGTGTGTGTTTAACCTGCAGCACATGTCCATTGGCGTTTTTTAATAAGTTGGTTACTGGTTTGTTTACTCTAAAGAAACCGCTGCAGTCAGTGAACACTAATGAGCATCAGCACTGATGTGTTCATGTGACACACACACACACACACTTCATTTCTCAGCCATCACTCAAAGCAATGGCCGCTGACATCACCTGCCGCTGAGGCTGATTTCTCCTCATTGGACAGCGCTTGCTCTTGTGAACCGGTTCGTTGCTCGCTCAGTGGTCTCTGCGTGTTTGAGGCTGTGTGAGTTTACCTCTCAATTTAAATCTCTATATATGACATTTTTTATAACGAAGCACACCGTAAGTTGCCTTTTGTCAGTGCAACTTCTGAAAGGCGAACACACACACACACACACACACACACACACATATGATATCGTAAGCCTGATCAAAAAATGTATTTAAATTATAAAAATGTGTTTAATATTTGCATCATTAACGGTTTATCTTCTCCACACACAAATAATAAGAATGCATTTTTCTTTATTACCGCCGTCCACACATCACTTCTGCAGATATCAAAAGCCTCGCTGCTTTGTAAAGCTGCCAAGCTGAGGGGACACAAGCGTTGACATTTGTATGATTGTGTGAGAAGGATCTGGCAACCTCACAACCTTGGAATATACTGACCTGATTACGGGAGTTTTACCAGAGGTGAATGTAGCAAACATATAAAATATATTTTTTTTTAATAGCATGATTAAAAAAATACAGGAAAATATTTAAACGGCATGATAGCGGGACAGAATCCAGGAGAAATGGGAGGGATATTCATTTATCCAGAATCGTGCAGCTCTATTTTGCACACAAACATCTCTTTATTAAGTTTTTCTGAAGTATGTTTAATATCTAAATGTTTTTTTCCGCACGTTGGAATGGAGTCGTTAAGAATCGGAATCAATAAGCAGATTCTGAATTGGTCAAATTCTAATATTTTATTGCATAGTTTGCATTATAGTGTCATGATGATGATGATTTAATTTGCTTATGGCTTCTAGTAGCATTTTATGTGCTATCCTGTGAAACTGAAGCTAATACAACAGGAAGTCATGTGACCTAAAAAAGGTATTTATTTGTTTTTTTATTATTATTATTTATGTATTTTTGTGGTTTTCCTGTCATTACGCACTCATTTTTCATAGAGGTTGATTGGTTAATCTTAAGATCCTCAAAAACAAACGAGTTGTTTGTCAAATGTGTGTTTACTTAAATTAAAAAAATGCAAATCTGAAGATGTTAGTTTATTATGAATACATTGTACACACATTAATTTAGTTGCTTAACATATTGTTTTTGCCTTTTATAATATATATTTATGGTAACACTGTAGAATAGCAGATGCTTGTAAGTCATTTATAAGTGATTAGTTAATGATGAAATATTAATCTACAAAACATTCACAAATGATTAATAAGTGATTTTAATGTTTAGTTCATTAATTCATTTAAAAAGTTGTGATATGTTGAAAGCACAAAAAAACGGGTTTTTTTTATTTAATAATAATAATCACTTATTAATCATTTGTGAATGTTTTGTAGATGAACATTTATTTCATCATTAACTAATCACTTATAAATGACTTACAACGGGACGTTATTATAACGTGTTACCATATTTATTTGTGTCTCCAGTTGAGCTGCATTATGCTGTCATAACCGTGTTATGGTGATTTACCTGTTCATTTATGGCTTCTGGAGTCATTTTAGGTGCTTCTGCAGAATTTAATATGACAGGAAGTACCACTGATCTATATAATGACTGAATCACTCTAAACTGCCAACAGCCAGTAAAGCCACCGGAAGTATTCGATCTGCCATCTAATTGGTTAATTTAATATTGAGGTCGTGTATATCATGTTCATCTGATGTTCACAAACCTTTTTTCTCAATAAGCAGGGAAATTCCCCACTTTAAAAATAACTGTTTACATGCGTAGGGCGTTTGCATTAGAAGAATGTTAGGTGATGTTTTCTGGTTTATATTTCCTATTAATTCAATGGACCGCATGGGAACAGTGAGGAATACCAATATGGCGGCATGGCGGCTTCACTTATATGACGTCATGAGCAATCCAGTTCTCTTTTCGTGTAGCTCAGCCAATCAGAGGCCCCGTTTACACGGTCAGTTAAATGTGACCCAATTCTGATTTTTTGCTCGTATGTGACACAGATCGGATCTGTTGTATGGCAGTGTAAACAGGAAAAAAACGCATGCATTCGGATATTTTGAGATCGGTTTCAGGTCTCGTTCATATGTGGAAATAAATCAGATTTGTGTCAATGCGACTGTCGTGTAAACAGGCAGATCGGATTTTTTTTCAGCATTACGCTCTGTACATCATTAAAACGGTGACAATTTGGTACTTCTCCGCGGCTTAATGAGGTCATATGTGACTCGTGCTGGGGAAAGTATAAATGCTGACGGGCTATTTTGAGCTACATCCAAAAAAAGTGGAGCTTTGGTTTATTAAGCCATCTTTCAAAACATTTTGAAGTTCATTTATCTGCATGTTTTCTGAGAGGATTAGATCTACCTTTTCTCCGATTGCTTCTCGCGCTGACGGTCATCAAAGAGCGCGCATACAGCACCAATTCCGACAGCGCGCGATCCCGATTAATACACAACACAGAATCGCTGTAGGCTATTTGAGTATTCACGCAAACATATCTGTTTTGTCTTAAGTGAGCGCTTGAGGAGCTGATCGAGAAAAACATCTGATGTGTAACATTGATACCTGCGAATATATTATCTGTCAATCTAATAATAAAAGACCAGGAAAGTCGCTCGTCTCACTTCACTGTACTGCTTTTGTAGTTTTAATAATCAGTTTATTTGTAAAGAACACACTGAAGTGATTTTCACATTTGATTATTTGGTGTTTTGTACATGCATTGTTTGTTTGTTTTTTCTATCTAAAGCATTCATTACATTTAATCTTTTTACAAGATACTTGTTCATTTTTTTTGCATCTGTTCTCATTTATAGTAGCCTACAGATAAAATAAAAAAATAGTGATATTATAATGTAGTTATTATAAAAAAAAAAGAACACGAGGGAAACTTTAATCTTTATCATAATATTTGCTTACTCAACCTAAAACTGCTGTAAGTCAGAAATGCTTTCTCAGATTACAACAAATCACCAATGGTGAATATGGAAATACAAATAACTCATTTCTATAATTAGTTAATTTTGAACACTGGTCACGTACGCTATTATTCTCAGGCGTAGATGCAGTACATGACAACAACGCATGCGATGCTTCAGGTCGTATGGCAAGTGTAAACACATCAGATCAGATATGGGTCACAATTAAAAAAACGTCTAAACGGACAACCAAAAAAAATCGGATATAGGCAACAAATCAGAATTGAGCATCAAGACCTGCAGTGTAAACGAGGCACTCTGAATCACATGACCAACTAATCTTTACGTTTTATTAAATTTGTTATTTTTTCCTCAATTAATTGTACATCATTTAGTGTCATCATCATGAGCTCATCCTCCATTTCTGATGCTCTGAGAGTGAAGAAAACATGTCAGCGTTTCAGGTAAGTCAATGTAGTGACATTATGCACATTTGAACATGGTGAACTCTTGAGTGCACTAGACTGATTGAGAGCCTCCTACATGGGCAGCATCCTAACTGAAGTGAACTGGAATGAAAGCTCAGACGTGAGTGATTGAATCGTTGGTTATAGGCAGCGTCTCATTAGTGCTCTCTCCTGAGCAGCTCACTAGAGCCCTCACTAGTGCTTCTCATTGATTCCAGCAGAGGTTGAAGCTGGTTAATGACATGCTGCTGTAATAAGCAGAAAAACAGCCGGCACACAAATATTGGGTGTATGTTGGTTGCTATTTTGTTTTATTTTTTGCGTACGTTTTGTGCTAAATGATTTATTTGCAATATGCTGGGGACTTGTTTTTATTGTGTGTGTTGCAGTGCATTCTGGGATTTCCTTTTCTCCAAAGAATACATGCATTTTGTTGGGAATGCAGCTGTTATGCATCAGTGTTATTTAATATATTATACTATTACAGTTTATATAAAGAGTTTGAATATTTAATTATTTTAATTTATTTGTTTTACTATTTAAAAATAGCCTACCAGTCTGTGTAGTATTTACTCGTTTTATTTCAGCTTTAGCTATTTTAGTTATTTAGCTTAACTTAGAAGTTTAATTAATTAAAAATGTTTTCAAGCAAAACAAATATTTTTTAATGGTTTTCAATTTTACAATTTTAAAATTATCACACTTATTAATTTTTTTTTTTAACTAAATTCCATTTATTTTAAAAACAGTTAAATAAACAAATTTAGTTGACTAACTTTTCTCTGTAGCTAAAATAGATGTAGTATGTTTTCAGTGTATAATAATACAGGGTCCCCGCCGATCCTTGAAGAGTATTAAAAAGTCTTGAATTGTTTTTACGTTTTTTTTAAGCCTAAAAAAGTCTGGAATTGTAAAAGGTGGCATTAAATTAATTATAGGGTGTAATGAAGCAACGATATCTGTCCCGGTTAGCTGGGATTTATTTATTTGACCAGCGCAAGTCACTACCTATATCACAGGGGGCAGTGTACCCCAGAGGCCTATATGATAGTATGGTTGGACATACCTTGATGAAGAGAAACAAAGAAAGAAAACATGTGGAGGAGGAACTTGAGAGGAAGAGAGCCTCATTGGAAAGTGTATGTGCAAGTTTACAAAAGGAAGCTGACCACATGGCAGAAGAAGCAGAGTGCGCTGCTGGAACCAAAACGGCGACATTAATTACCAAGTCCAATTCTCTGAGACGACGAGCGCAGGAGAAGGAGCAGTTGTTGGGAGGGTTGCCAACCGTCCCTTGAAATATGGAATCGTCCCGTATTTTGAAACAAAAGTATGCGTCCCGTATTGAGCTTAAAAGGGACGCACTTTGTCCCTATATGTACGGTGGCCGAGAGAGCTCAACGCGCTGCAATTTAAAAATAACGCATGCAAACAGAAACAAATGGCTGCAACTTAAAAAACATCTGCAAACACACAAACCACAACGGAAATG
>JAUMHR010000084.1:13727202-13744062 GCA_032361145.1 Enteromius fasciolatus
CCTCTGTGAAATATGCCGCTCCCTTTTTTTCACTGTCATTTTCCATTTTGACTCGTGAAATCGGTGATCCATTAAAACTGTCTTTATGTATGCGCTTTAACTCTGGGTAACCAGTAGGAGGTTGATTAAACTAACTCTTATCGGGTGTTTTGGAACCGACATACTCTATGCGGTATGCGGGTTTGGGGTCAAACGACCCAGAGGTTATGTTTTACCAAATGGTAAGTTAACCAAGCTTTCTGGAATACCCCCCAGGTCTATTCTAGATCACTACATTATATTTCTCAGCAAAGAGGAGGTGAACTCTGCATTTTTGAAGTAACTAAACTTTTTCTTTTTTATGCTCTACAAACATATATATATTTATCTGTATAATCCACTTAAAAATATTTAGAAAAAATATTATAATATATATAAACTAATTTATTAGAATGTATGTATCTAAAACATTTTTAATATTTTTTATTATATTTACATTAAATTAAAAATACAAAAATTTAAATTAAAAATATAATATATATAAACTAATTTATTAGAATTTATGTATCTAAAATATTTTTAATATTTTAATTATATTTACATTAACATTTAAAATACAGGTATTTAAAAAAAATCTACATAAAAGTATATATGTTGAATAGTTATATATAATTAAAATATAATTCTTAAAAATATTTATTCAAAATTATAATTGTATGTTAAATATAATAATAACAATTCTAAATGGATGAACATATGTCCATGTAATTACTTAGTTTCTTAACTAACAGTGTTGTAGGTCCGTAGGTTGTGTGTTGAGCAGCACGTTCAGTCGGTGCTGGTGGGAGTTTGTGGAGACAGTAGCAGGAAGATGTTTGCTGTCAGGCGTGGGTGTTGTGGAGGCGCTTGCCGTCTCCCGCTTCATCTGTTTGTTTATTCATTTGGTTGCCATTGCGTTAAATAATTCATCTCTCTGCCCCTCTCCTCTCCTCTCTGCTCAGTTTAATGATTCGCCAGAGCTCTGTGTGTGTGTTTCTCAGCTTTCTCTGTCACACATGTGCGTGTTGAATGCATCACGCTGCACACACACACAAGCGGCTGAAGATGTGTGTGTGACCCGCGGGCGATGGGCAGTCGCTGGGATGTCTCTGTGGGCCTGATGAATGTAGGACGGCTGTTTGTCGTCCTGAACGCTTCTGTGACGATCACACACACACGCTCTCAGAGCGATGTGATGAAGCGTGTCATTTCCTCTCAGACTGAGTTCCAGGAGTGCGTCTATATGAAGCCTGGGCAGGATTTTAGTGCTCTATATTTATTGTTAATGTAATGATGCAGTCAAATGTGAATCTTTTCTTGTCGGTGGTTCTTCTTTAACATGAACTGCGTTTGAACACATCTTGTATTAGAATCAGTTTTACTTTAGTATATTTGTAGTTCATTTTCTACTGTCCTACTGTTCATTTTCTGCCCTTTTTTCATTATTAATTAATTCATATTTTTGTAGAGTTTTCATTTATATTTTCAGATTTTAACATTTTTGTTTAACTGTTGTAATTTTAGCTTTAATTTTGCTACTTTAAGTTCAATTAATTTCTTTCTGTTGTTTTATTGTATTTTATTTAATTTGTATGAGTTTTAGCAGTTTTAGAAATAGTTATCAATAATGACATGCCTTACAATAAATAGGCAAATCATTTTAAGCTTTTGTCATTTTTAAAACATTTCTTAGTTTGTTTGTTTTATTTTATTTTAGCTTTATGTCATACTTAAACTTTAATCAGTTATTTGTTTAACTTTAACTTCTAATAACCTCTAATATGAATGTTTTACTTTAGTTTGGCTTTATTTACTTTATTTCTATTAATGAAAATGAATTTTAATATATTTGGATAAAGTTAGCAACAATAACAGAACATGGCAAATATGTACATGTAAATGTAAAAATAGCCATGAAATTCATTAGGTGTTTTTTTATTTCTATAGTTTAGGCTTTATAATATTTATATATTAATATG
Source organism: Enteromius fasciolatus (assembly GCA_032361145.1). NCBI lineage: Eukaryota > Metazoa > Chordata > Actinopteri > Cypriniformes > Cyprinidae > Enteromius > Enteromius fasciolatus. The sequence continues at coordinate 13,729,200 of JAUMHR010000084.1, forward strand.
TAGCACAAAATATTTAATGTTTTTTTTCCCTGTATTAGTATTGTTGTTTATATATTTATATATATTTTTTTTTTTCATTTTAGATTTGTTGATATTTGATTCTAGTCTTTTCTCTACAGTCTGATTTTTATTTCAGCTTTATTTAATATGAATAGTGAATATTAGCTGTGATGAATTATGATTATATGAATAGATCAAATCTTTAAATGTTTTAGTTGAAATCCAGAAATTCAGGAGGAAGCTTTGCACCATATTCTATATTTTGAAAACGTTTCTAAAATGTGTTTTATTGCTCTTTCTAGCTGCCGTATTTACCAGAAGCGTGTAACATATTATCACACCACTGCTTTCTGATCTATAACAGCATTTGCGCTGGTAATTTATCATTTATATGCAGAAGAAGTGTTAAAATATGCTCAAAACAGCATGCTAGTGGTGCAAATGGCAGAGAAGCGTAAACTCTCATTTGGAGGAACAGTCTCAGAAAGAGTCTACACATGTGATGAAAAGAGTTTTATTTCATCTTTGGCTCGTTATCCTGGTTTCGGCAGTGAATCACGGCGTGTTTGGGGAGGCCTCAGGCCGGGGACGTGCTTGTTTCTGTGGCTGGACCCGCTCTGTTTATCCTCATACTTGCGCCGTGACATTACACTATAGATTGTGGTTTATGAGGCGTTTCTGGAGAGGAATGTGAGATGATTGGAGGCGCCCGAGGGCTGAGGCAGCCGCTCGTGAAGAGATCACTGGTCACTGACAGGTCTGTCGGGACGAGAGCGATGCTTTACGCTCATGCTGTCATCTGCAACAAGACATGTTTACAATGCGAGAGGACATGAAGCGTCCGTGACATTCGATTCAGACGCCGCTCGCCATCGCTTAAAGCTGCAGGACAAGCTTATTTAGCAAGATGCTCATTTAACTAGCTGTTTTTAGTCCAAAATAATAGTAATAAATCAGTATGATCAGGGAAAAATGCTCTGAAATTGTAGGATATGTCTACAGTGGCATGCTTTTATGTTTAGCTGATTGATTAGTGTTTGATTATAAGTTTTTGTGGTCATATCAGCTTCATGACAGGAAAACAAACAAAAAGGGTATTAAATGATAAAATACAATAAAATGTTATGCAAAAATATTCACCGTTTACTTATATATTAATGTGTTTATCTTTATATTAAATATATTTTATTGCATATATTCTGTATTTTAATTAATTTTTGTCCATATTTACAACATTCAAAATTTTGAGACCATTAAGGTTTTTTTTTTTTTAACTAATATTTTTATTTGTAAAAATGATCATGTGACACTAGGGCCGTGACGAAACCAGACAAGACGAGATTTCTAATAAATCCTCAATGATAAAATATATTGGGAAAATAGTATGTTATTCAATGAAAACATTCCAGAAATATATAGGTGCATTTTCTAATCCGCAACCGTGCTCTAAACGACGAGATCTCGTCACACCCTGCGAGACAGCGAAGACTGGAGTAGGTTAATGATGTGCTTATATTTTGTAGTATTTTTGAATTGCACAAATATTAGCATAACTCAAGTTTCATCCACGGGGCGTTTTCAGACTAAACAAGGTCATGCTTTCTAGCTTACACGTTTACTGTCACTCGCTCATGAGAAGTGAGCGGTCTGTCAAAAACTCGTTAGTGACGTCGCTTCTAATGAAGCTGCGCTGTGTTTGTGTAGTGTTTCTTCTCCTGATGTGTGCCTGAATATTGAAAGTGACACGCTTTCCTTCGCTGTCATTCTTCCTAATACAGCGCAGCCAATTCATTCTCCTCTCTCCGCTTTTGTCTTTCCGCAGCACAGCCCGAGCGCTTTTAACGACTCACGCTAACGCTAATGTTCCTTGTGTCACTCTCACGCTGTGAAGATTTGAAATAATTAAGTCTAATTTGCCCAGCACTACTGAAGGATGGGTTCAGCTCTGAAGTCGTATATGCATACGTTTGTTTTTAAGGGATAGTGCAAAGACGTTAAGATGTCCTCAGAAAGCACATTAAAAGCACATGTTTAAAATAAGTTTTTGAAGATAGTGGCAAATAAAAAAAATAAAATAAATTATGACTAATTAGTATTTGAGGTGAAAGTTATGGAACCCTGTTTCTGTCGTTGAATAAAAAATAAAAAAATGGTTATTGTGACTTTATCTCACAGCACAGTTTTTCTCAGAATTGCTAGTCATAAAGTCACGGTTTATTCATTGATGTTCGTACGGTGCATTAAAGGTGCTCTGTGAGATGCTGTTTGACGTCACTTCCGCTGACGTTTCACCTAAATACTAAACAAAACACAGCAAGCACAGCAAGATTTTTTTTTATTGGTGCGTGTGAATGCTCTTACAACGAGTAACGTGACTTTACCTGTGCAATCAAAATCTTGCCACCTGTGCATCGGTTTGGAAGTCCTTTTGAGTTCTGTCCACTGTTCAAACGAGTCCCCAATGTAAATCCGGCTCTTGTTTCGTTTCTTCTGGTCTTATATTCCTCCGAGCAACTTTTCTTCGGTCGTGCCTCAGCCACGCTCCAAAAATAATACACAGTATTGCGCTAACCCTCTCTCAGATTCACGCTGTACACGCACACGCATTCACCCCGCCTCTTCCTGCTGGTTGGTTGGCCGTAGTTTGTTATTGTTTTGGTGCACATCCTGTGCCCCTAGTGTTTGTTTGGGTATTGCAGCCTCTGTGTTGTCTTTCGAGAGCGGGTTTTTCCCAGTGTATTCAGAGGGCAGGAAGACGATCGAGGGGTGATGCAGACGGTTTGAGATAAAAATGAAATCAAGCTAAAAAAAATGCAGCTTAGCCCTCAGTTGCATCTCACTGAATACAAAAAAATTGAATGTAATTGCAACTTTTTATCTTTTGCTTTTTTTTTACCCCGAGAATTACAAGAAACTTTGCCTCAAGAACCATTGCTGTCAATCAAACAGTTCATTAATTATTCACAAAAATGTTAAAAACCTGCTTTTTCAAGCTAGATCAAACCAATACAGAACACTTCTCTGGACTTTATTATCAACAAAACAAATGTGACTTCGGTTAACTATTACAGGGTCATTTAAACAGGGGTGTAGCCACAAATACTCCAAAAATACTACTACAACATTACGTTTCATTTTTATAAGGAGCATTGGTTTTGGTTATAGAGGAGGTTTTGTTTTATTTGCTGCTAAGAAGAAACCCCAGAAGATGTGTGAAGGACAGCTTCTGCAGGTCTCTACAGGGAGTTAGAGTTACTCGATGGGCCCCGGGTCTCACTTCCATACAGGGCAATAGCCAGTCTTTGTCCAGATTCTGAGTAAAGTGATAACGCTGTCCCAGTTATGCTGTACCTTTATTTCAGTCGTTGCTTGTATAGTTTCTGTGCTTGTGATATGCAGAACAGTGATAAGCTGTATCAGGACTGCACATTTGTCTCTTCTAAATGTTGAAGATAACCTTGTTTGAAATGGGTTTCGTGAGTTGGGCTTGAGGAAGTGACTTCGTCTGCGTCTGCGCAGTGCAACCTGATGCAGCCCCTGAAGTGAGACACAGGAAACAGCTAAATAATGATAAACAAGACGAAATAACCTTATAACATCTCGTTTTAGTCAATTAAAATGAAAAAACATAAACCTCATTTTGTCTCGTTTTTATTCCACAAAATGTAATTACAGTCGTCATCACATGACCAGCATTTACGTTGCGTTTCGTTTTTGTCACGTGATAAAGGCTCTTTGACGATGATATTTAGTCATGATTAAATTCTGTCTGTCTCTCTCCTGGTATTCTCCTCAGTCAAGTTCTACATGATGTTTGTGGATTTGTTTATGTATAGGTTGCTTATTGATTTAAATGTGTGGTAGTGAAGGAGAACGTGCTTCTCTCTCTCTCTGGCGTGGTTATCGACGCAGCAGCTGCATCTGTCTGGTTTGCTTGCGTTCATGGGAAGGTTGCACATGTCCGCCCGCGCTGCGTCGTTTGTCAATGTCACGCTGAATGGGGCGAGAGCAGGAACGGAAACTCGCCCCGCTTTGTTCAGCTCCCTGGACTGCATGTTTTCCAAAAAGCCTGCGCTGATCCTCAGGTGGTGGAGCAGAAAGACTGTGGTTGGCTAATCCTCCAGAGACGCTCCTGCCTCCTGATCCCAGACCAGCTGCAGCGCTGGAGGTGTCTTTCAGCCAAATCACCAATGTTTCCACACTTCTGACTTGAGCTCATGGGAGTTATTTACTCTGTGGAGGAAAAATGCCTATTTAGAAATGCTGTGTGTGTGTGTGTGTGAGTGTGTGCGTGCGTGTGTGTGTGTGTGTGTGTGTGTGTTAGCATGTGTGTTTGTGAGAGAGAGAGATGTGTTTGTGTGTGAGTGAGTGAGTCGAATCTGTTCTTATTCTCAAGCTCAAGATTTGGTTCAGTATCGATTATTTTAGGTATATATTAGGTACAGCACATGCCAAATATTTTTTTTAATTTTTCAAGAATTTTTCTCAAAGAAAAATAACTTCAAGTGCTGTACATTACATTTTGATATAGCAGGAACTCTGAAGAACAGTAAAAAATGATTATATGGTGCGTATATTTAACACAATGCTCCTCTCTAGAGTGCGCTATAATGTCAGATTCATTTGCTGAAAACAGGTTAAACTAATTTAACAGATTTAAGAATGGCTATTGTTAAAAAAAGGTATATTTGTGCTTTAAGCTGCGATGCTAAGATGTTGCTGCAGGATGTGATTGTAAGAGTAGGGTAGAGTCGAGGGTGTGGTTGCCATGCAGTTGCTAGGGTGTTTTTTGGTGGCTGTGGTGTGTGTTCAATGAAAGTCAGATAACTTGTGGATTCAATCATGTTTGAAGCTCAGATGCTGCTGAATGATGCACACGTCGAGTTTAAAAAGACCTCTAAACAATAGTATTAGTGCTGATGGACCTGAGTGATGCAGTGCTCGTGAACGAACATCTAAAGCGTGGAGTTTGTCAGCTGTGTGTGTTGGCTGTTCCCAGCAGGTCTGTGTCTTCATGTGCTGATAAAGAGATTAGACATGAAGCACAGATCTGTGTAAACGCAGGCCGTCCTCAGATCGCTATCGCTCTCATATCTCTCGGTCTGTGGGTGGCTGGATGATCTCGAGTGGCTTTTCTGGGGTGGGCAGAGAGATGAGAGACGTCTTTGTTCATCTACCACGCGTTAGCTCTGCTTTGTGATTCAGCATCGGAGAGTTTATTGTGATTTGCTCTCACAGAGCTGAGATGTGAAGTCCAATAAAGAGCGTTCTCACCAAGTATTGCCCTGTTTTTGTTGGATGTTCGTGAGCAGTTAAATCTGATCTGAAATTCAGAGAACGAAATATATAGTGGAGCGTGTCGATACAGTATTGTGAGAAAAAGAATAGCCAAATATGAATTATTGCATTAGCTACATTGCAGATATGCAACACAAACTGATACACAGTAAATGTCTCAAATAATCAAATGTCTCTTTCATTTAAAGTTTGCATTGGACGTCTGAATCATTTTAGTGAATCGGTTCAGTTGAATGCTTCATGTAAACGAACCGGTTAAAGAAACGATTCACCAATGCATGCGAGTCCCTGTATATAATAGTCTTATTATACACAGACAAACATTTAGTTAAATGCTGCTGTGTTTTGCAGTTTATTTATTTCATTCTTTATGTACATGTATTATTGTGTTTATTATTAACTTATACATTTGAAATCAAATACATACAGAATGTAAAGCAATTGCAGTACAAACGACTTAAAACGCAAAATCATAAAAAAATTAAGGATCTGTCTGTCTATCTATATAGTTCTATAATATAAAACAAATAATAGGCTAATAAACACAAGGACACTAGTTTATTTTGATGCTTCAAAAAGAGAGATTTAAAATGAAATTAAAAATATTTTTTGTAGTTTTGCTCTATAAAGTAATTTTTCTGACACCGTGCAGGAGTTGGAGCTGATTTCAGTATCACTGTCTTACCTTTTATTGATACACTTTATTATATTATGCAAGGTCAATTCAACCACGTCTTACGCTAAAATCTGTGCTCGTCTTTCTTCAGCAGCTGATGAAGTTGTTTAATTCACGGCTGCTTCATTTCTCATATCGCTGCCCTCCATCAACACACACAGATGTTTCTCAGATGGAAATGATTCTCGGGTTCTTTTGGGTTTATGGTGAATAACTGTCATCTGTGCTTTTTCTTGGGTTTGCTGTTGTCATGGATACATCAGATCAAATCCACACAGAGAACGAGTGCAAAAAAAAAAAAAGCCATGAGGATTTCTGAAGTTTCTTGAATACTGTCCCTGCTTCACTAAAGATTTCTCCTCCTTGGGTCGAGAGTGTCTGCAGTCCTCATAAAGCACACAGTGGCTCTACAGTAAAAGCCGACGTTTTAACAGCACGTCTTTAAACCTTCGAGGTTAACGATTACAGTGACAGTACAGACGTGTGCTGTTATAGCATCAGAAACGTCCAGACTAAACCCTGGCTGCACAAAACCTGTCTCCGAAGAACATTAATGCCTTTTATTTAAAAATCAGACAATTGTAGGCAAGACACTATAGGCAGTAACACTTTTTTTCATGCACTAGTCAATTTAGAAAACTTACACCAAACTTCACGATTTTGTTCCTATCTATATTCTGAAGGTTTTTACTGCTATGTTTATACTGTAATTTGTCAGGTTTTTTTATTGCTCTTAATATAGTTTTTCGTATGATTTCATTACAAGACATTTTTCTCCACTTCAGCAGAACTTACATGCATCAAACTTAGTAGTTTTATTCCCATCTATATTCTGAAGGTTTTTACTGAGGGGTTTGTTCATAAGTACAGTAATTTGCAAAATTTTAATATCGCACTTTATCTGCATCTGTAGATTTCAGTTAAAGTACATATCTTTTAAAAGTTTTTTCTCCACTTCAGCAGTACTTACATACACCAGATTTTACAGTTTTATTCCTATTTATATTCTTAACATTGTTATAGAAGGATTTGTTCTGATATCATTTGCCTTGTTTTATACACTCTTTTATTCCTAAGAATGTAGTGAACATTTATTTTCCTGCCTGATGACAGTCTTCTCATTTAAAATCCCTTCAGTAAAAAGCTTTGACTGTAATATGGCAACAAAATTAATCAAGAATTTTGGGCTGTGTCCAGCGTTCAGTTTAATTTTCTGTAAATAAATGTTCATTAGTGCGTACTTTAACAAAACCTTTTAGAAAACTTACATAAAACATACATAAAATGCTTACAAATCTAAATGTAAATATTCAGCTGAGGAATCATACCTAATATTGCCTTAAGCCAGATATTAGTGAATGGTGAACTCTTGCTGTAGAGCTGGAGTGGCAGAGAAGACATGGAGCTCAGTCTTTGTCATATTAAACTGTAGATGATCTTCATTCATCACACATTTTTGTAAATTTCCACTTTTTTTTTGTCCAAATAGAAAAATTAAATCATTTATATCTGAGGGAAGTAGACAAAGTAATAAATGGTAAGCTAAATAAATGTCAAAAGATGACTAATGCAAAGAAAAATCCTGCTAAAACCATCACGTCAGCACAGTAAACGAAGAACAAGAAGAATTATTTACACTTGCGTGGCTTCTGTTTTGTTGCGTGGTGTGATATATTCTTCAGTTGAAATGTGATTTACCAGTGACACATCTGTCCAAAGGTCAGTCAGTTTCCCACTCTCAAGTGTGAAAGCTGTTAATTGCAGTAATGGCAACACAAATTATCACAAATTATCAAATGCAAAGAAAATACAAAGCCATATTTAGAGACCCAAAAATCACAGAAACTTAAGGGTGGACTCATGGAAGAAAGTAAGAAATCGCACTGCCATCTCAGATTTAAAATTTACTTTTAAATTAATTACATTTTAATATTCTTTATTTACTGTGCTGACATGGTTTTAGATGGATTTATTTTTTATTAGTCAGGTTTTTTTTTTCTTTTAATGATGTAAAAAGTATATCAGATTAAAGTATATCAGCTTGACATTTATTATTTTGGCAATTCATTAAAAAATTTAAATGTGTCAAATTATACATATTTACTATTTACTATAGATTTGTAATATTGTATGTAGAATGATACAAGATATGTGCTGTATATTTAAATAGGTACCAAACATTAAAAAAGCCAGTTTATTTTGCTAAGAGACATGCAAAGAGTAAAGAAGGTTTTACTGTATCTGTGCACTGGTACCATTCTTGTACAGTGAACACACACTGTGTGTGTGTGTGTGTGAGGCATCAGGGGATAATTATAGCTCACCTCCCACTTACACCAGCAAACAAATCCATCATTTGCTTCTGTTCTGTTTTTCAGAGCACTACTACACCGATTCCTGCTGGATTAGTTTGTTAAAGCGGTGGAAAATGCAGGACATTTGAGACAGGAGTGTTTCTGAACACACATCTGTCTCCAACTCTTTCCCTAAACCTGCGGGTCTGCTGTCTACATTGGCCACATCCTGACTGACACTAAAACTCATAAATAAGAGATTTGCAACTAAGTGTGCCGCAAAAAAACGGTGCATGTGAAGCACACAGGACACTCGACTCATGGTAGAGTCTGGTATTAGCATACTGTTAAGCTAATGATGCAATACTGTAATAAACAAAACAAATACACAGCAGACTGTATGTGCTGGGTAAAGCAATTTTAGCTTTCAATAGAAAGCTTTAACTACTGTATGAATTAGAATTGGAATAATATTTATGAAGCCAATTTATAAATCACCCATCTTGGATAAATAGACTATTTTTTGCTTCTTGTAGCAAAAAAATGGTTTGTTTTTAATATAATGATAAAAATGCAAACAGATCATTTTCAGTATAAGTATTTTGACCATCTTGGATACATTTTCATATTTTTATTTTATTTTATTTTTAAGTTTTATGCCAGCATATTGCTTGTATTTTTAAGCTTATAATTAAAATATTAAGTATATTGTACTGTCAAGGTCCAGAAAAGTATGAAAGACATTGTCAGAATACTCCATCTGCCATCAGTGGTTCAATCTGAATGTTATGAAGCATTAAGAATACATTTGTATGGAAAGAAAACTAAAATAGTGACTTTGTTCAATAGTTTGTCTCTTCTGTGTCTCTCTGCATCACCGTAGCACCATTTTGGAGGATAGTCAAAATAATACAAGTGTAAACACACGTAGAAGCCCTGTGCAGCTGACACAGACGAGTATGCCGCTTGCGTCCAGCAGATATTCTCCATGTGGTAGGTTTAGGTTGCCTAGTTATTAAAGTGGTGGTTGATTGCAATTTAGCTTTTTTAACATTAGTTAGTGTGTAATGTTGTTTTTTGAGCATAAACAATATCTGCAAGGTCACGAAGCTGAAAGTTCAGTGTAAACTAAGATATTGTTTGGAGACATTTAGAAACGCACTAGAGGCATTTAGCCAATCACAACATACTGGGTCCATCACGTATTTCTGAGGGAGGGGTTTCATAAAACCAGAAAATGATCAGCTGCTTTTTCGGTGTAGGGACAGAGCAATGTCAAGTAAAGGTAAAATATTAGGGATGCTCTGAATTTTCACCATTTATATTTTTGGGACGAAAGAGAAAAATTGCCAAAAACCTGAGATGAAAATATACATTTAGGGGCAGTTTCCCGAACAGGGTTTAAGACTAGTCCTAGATTAAAATAAGTGTTAAGAGCTGTCTAAACTGGATATCTTAAAATACATTATTGTCATTGTTTGGTCTTAAAATGCTGACAGATAATGCATTTTTATAAGACACGTTTCTAAAAATTCTTAAATGTCCTAAATTAGCAAAGGTCTAGTCCTGGCTTAATCTAATCCCGATCCGGGAAACCGGCCCATAACATGCCTGGAAGTGTTCAGTGTGCAGGCTTCGCTCTACTTGTTATTTAGTGGTTTGTTATGCCTGATTCTGTTGCATGGAAAAGAATAAAAATAATATATTGCTGTTTAATGTTAAAGCATTTATTAATCTTACTTAATATTATTAAAAATTAAAATAGCCTACAGTTCTTCACTGTTAACTTTTAACAAGTACAACTGTTGAGTTTAAAAATGCATTAGTAAATGTGGAAATTAACATTAAAGGTTCCCTGATGTGCTTTGAAACACGCATTGTTATTCCATGTGGTGACGTGATTTCAACTGAAACAGGAAGACAGGGTGGGACATACTGCCCTGGGCAGAGCCATTGAGCTCACTAAAGCCATAATCTAATAGATTACCCACTAGATTGAATATGAAACTCTTACTAAAACAAAGTAGTGATTATAATCACGCTGAGCCAGTGTAGTGTTAGAAATGTGTAATATATGCAGACTCACGCATATGATTTGCTCCGTGCGATCTCGTCTCGGGACTAGAGACAAAGTCCGGTCAGACTGTCACTGACTGACACGATGCCAAACCAGAACTCATTTGCCCCAATCCAAAGCCTATTTACACTGTCTGAATCTGTCCTTATGACCTGTTCACCGTGCAGAAAATAATAACACTGTCAAGTATTATCATCCCTATAAATGTATTTTTTTAAATAAGCATTAACACTTGTTAGACGGCACCCTATGAACACAGTCACACCTAGAAAAAAAAGTGTGTCGGCTGAGAGTCCTCTACTGTGGTGTTTTTACATTCATGTACATACAGTCTTTTATCGCCACCTTGTCGACCTCCAAGTGCAGATGTCGGCGGTGGAAGCATCTATAGAAATCCGTTGCATTCGTTTCAGTATGGAAAGGCCTTTATGTGCTCTCTAGGATTACTCTTCTCTTGCTCTCCATCTCTGAGTCGTGCCAGCTGCTGTTTATCGTCCACCTCCTCTCATCTCTATTTGATGTCTGTGTCATTTCCTCCTTTCCTCTACTCTCTCGTCCTCTCTTTTCATCCCGGGTTTTATTATTGAGTGTAAGTATGAGTCCATGCGGCGCTGGAGTGACGGCAGACACTGCTGTGATTCATATCAGCAGATTCAGAGCTGATATAATAACCGAGGATAATGGGAGCGGGCCGCGGCACATTCATCATTCTGAGGGCCCATGTGTCCTCCTGTCCTCCCACTGACACTCATAAAACCCTGCGCTCTCTTTATAATACAGACCCAGCGCCTGCACCATCGCTCCGAGCCCAGCGCAGATGACCAGCGAGTGATGATGCAACCGCTGTGAAAACCGCTGAGCTGTGAGCACACGACCTGGAAACCCCTGAATACTAGCACACTGCATGCTGGGCAGTATATACTGGGGTGCCTGCTGTTTTGGGGGGAATAGTAATAACAGACTGCTTTGTGCTTTTTTCAGAATATATATATATATAAACCAGAATATTATGTTAATATTATGTTTTAAAATCAGTATAAATAATATTTATTTAATATTAATATTACTTTATATATATGTATATTATCCATCGCTAGAAACAGTTGTATGCTGCATACAGTGTGTATGCAATTAGTACACTTGTATTCTTTCATCACATTGGCTAAATTCAAGTCACATATTTTGCGTGCCGTGTAAATATATAGCAGAAAAGTATTCTAGTATGCCGTTACAAACATGTCATGTTTATGCTGTGAGACCTATTCTCTTGTTCAGCTGGTATTGGATCTGGGTATTAAATAGTATTTGTGTTTTTCTTATCTTCACCATGTTCATTTCTGCCAAAATATCATTCTTATTATATAAAGATAAACATCATACTGCTTCTCGTTGGTCAAGAGACTTGGACATTGGATGAAGAAGTGGAGTGGTTTGAGTTCAGATGTCTGATGTTTACCGCTGGAGTAAATCACTCGAGTGCCGTTTGAGATAAGATGTTCTTCTAAAACCATAAGAAGCTGCTAAGACATGAGACAGGAAACAAGTGTGCAAAGTATTTTTTTCATCCGATTGTGAAAGTAGTTCTATTCATCCGTTGACGTGCTTATTATTTAAATTAGGTTGAAACGTCAGTCATGTGGAGCTCAGTTGAATCCGATAAAGGCTTTTTACGGCCTGTTCTTTCAGACTTGTGTAACATAGTTCTCCTCACAGCTGTTCGGCTCACGCCCGCACATTTGTCCCCGCTCTCCAGAAGTGATTAGACGTGAGGAGCCACCTCTGGTTTCCAGGGGCAACGGGAGCACTTGACTGCCACTAGAGCTCGTATGTGAGCGTAAGTGTCGGCGGGCTGCAGATTAAACGGCACGTTTGCTTTGAAGTGAATCTCTTAGTCTCGCGTTTGACACGCCGCCGTCAAGAGTCACGTATGAGAAACTTCAAATGTTTCCTTTCGTCTCAAACCATGCTGACCCACCCGAGCAAAGTGGCAGCTGTATTACTAAAACAAAGGTGAATCTAGACGTGGGATTGTTTTCTGAAGTGCTTCTCTAGAACTACGTGCAAGCTGCAGCTCAAAGCGCGAAACTGATCGGCAGATGCACCGAAGCAGCGCTTGGGCCGCAGCGTATAGATGTTCGACTCGCTGATGGCTCTGCGCTTCTCTGGCAGCAGCGCTCGCTGTGTTTGTCCAGGCTTTGAGGAGGTTTGAGGAGGGATCTCGCACCCCTGTGGAGCTTTCGAGAAGAGACACGTCCCGAGACATCAGACTTTCTGTTTGGCAGGACCGTGAATGAGTGTTTACTCGGATCTGATTCAGATCATCTGAGCTCATTTCTCATGAACTCATAGCTCCTTCATGAGGTTAAATATAAACTGTTAGCATGCGTATGTAGGAAACGAGAATGGACGAGTGTTTTCAGTGCTGTGTATGGCTGAATGTGTAAAGCAGTCTTGCGCTGAACCTCGTGGTTTCTCCTGCGTGACACTGAGATGTCGTGATGCACATGAGCGGCGAGCCCAGTTTCCATCCTCTCTTCCCAGATTTGACAGCTGCTCTCAGTTGATGTATGAGAAAGTCTCCTGGCATCATGCTTACGTTACATCATTACTATAGTAACCGATGTAGATGTAGTGGACACTAGATGTTGAACAAACAGCTCAGATTTAATCTCATAAAGATGCAGATCTGTGTAGCTTTGCATTCATACGTTCTTACTTAAATTTGAAGATTAATAATGGATTAAATCTATACATTATTAGGTGGCACCAGTTGTTCATAAGGCAGGACACAACACTCTCCGTAAAGTAGTGCTCAGAGGCTTGCTGTAGATGAGCTGTTGAAGACGCACCAAAAAGATACAAAGTACTGTATGTGTATCATATTGTTCCCTCTCCTGCTGTGTATGTAAATGTCAGCAGCGTCATGAATGTCTACAGTATGGAAGGTTGTTGGGTAAAAGTGGAGCATGTTAATGCCCTTCACTCACTTACACTTCAGCTAAGAGTGATGGTGCAATGAAAAACTGTAGTGGTGTGTAAGTTGTAACTTAGTCCCATTTACGTCAAAACTTTGCTGGGTTGTAAATGACTTGGAGCTAGTGCAACTGGCTTTTGGTGAATAGCTACTATAATTAAGTAGTTAATATTTGATGTTTAATAATGTCTTTAGTGCCATGATCTCTCCTCAGAAGCTCCTGTAAGAGCAGAAAAAAAGAATTCTAGACCAGTTTTTAATCAGTAAATAGCCTTACTTGACAAGCTGACTTTTCAGCAGCAAATAAAATAAATTAAACAACATTTTAATATAATAATCATAATATATATACATATATATAAAAAACTATTTACTACTGGATTTATTGTATTTTTCATTAAATAAATGCAACTGTGGTGGGCAGAAGAGTTCGATAGAAAAAAAAATAACAACACTTATTATTAAACCTTGATATTTCCTTTCATCTCAAACCACGCTGACCTACCCAAGAAAAGTGGCAGCTGCATTACTATAACAAAGGTGAATCTAAACGTGGTTCACACACACACACACACATAATTCTCAACATTAACTGCTAACTTCCTCTTTTGATACAGTAAACTTCTCGTTTGCAGCTTATAGTATGGTAATTTAGGGAAGGCAGGCATTAATATATGACCCTGGAACACAAAGCAGTCATAAGCAGCACAGATAGATTTGTAGCAATAGCCAACAATATTAGCGTGTCAAAATTATGCATTTTTATTTTATGGCAAAAATCATCAGAATGTTGAGTAAAGATCGTGTTCCATAAAGGGGTTCTGTACATTTCCTACCATAAATATAGCAAAAGATCATTTTTGATCAGTAATATGCATTGTTATGAACTTCATTTGGGCAACTTTGAAGGCAGATTTCTCAGTATTTATATATTTTCAGATATACGGTGAATGGATGTGATTTTATGATCGCTGTGCATTTGTTGGATTTGGAGCAGCTCTGATGTTGCAGCGTCTCAATTGTGTTTCACAGCCTCTGAGCGTGCATCGCTTTGATCTAAACTCAATCAACCAGAGATTCAGATTTCAAAGAGACCTGCCGCCTGCTTCTTCAAATGAGTGTCTCCCTGAAATGAACCCGACCTCCCCTCCGCTGAGATATTTAGGGCATCCCCGCTCGTCTGGAGCTGGTTTTCATTAGAGAGTGTGCTGGGCTGATGGACGGGGTCGATCGCTGAAGCCGTCCTCTCTGCCTCTGATAGAGACGCTGATTATGCGCATGTCGCTCTTGTATCTGATCTGCCTTTTTTCTGTTCCCTGTGAAATAATGATGCCCCAGGACCCCAATTATAATATGCAGATCGGCTAGCAGTAATTACAGAAAGCGCTAGCCTGTCATCTTCGTCCCAGAGAGACTACAAGAGCTTTTGTGCAGAAAACACCACCAGAGAAAATACCTTCAGCCTTCAACATCTATCTATCTATCTATCTATCTATCTATCTATCTATCTATCTATCTATCTATCTATCTATCTATCTATCTAT
>JAUMHR010000084.1:13753841-13764421 GCA_032361145.1 Enteromius fasciolatus
TTTCTTTGTTTACGAGAGCTGGGAAAGTTGTAAATCATTGTACAAGGCTGTATTCCAAATGTTCAAAATAAAAAAAAAAATAAATAAATAAAAAAAATATATATATATATATTCAAATGTACAATTGCAAATCTATCTTTTTTTCCTTTTTTTTAACATTACATCGTTACGTACATCACGTTATGTTATCATCATTGCAATAATATCTTCATTTTTGTACATTTTTAAAAAATGCTTTTTTTTTATTTATTGATTTTTTTTTATTTTTTTACTTTTTTATTTTATAAATGACGCCGTTTAGCGTCATTTTATTTATTTTATTTTTTTAAATAAGTTGGTTTTATTTCTATGTTATGAAATAGTTTTAGTATAACTATACAATCCTGAACCCCAATAACACAATAAGTGTTTTTATGTCACCCAGTATACAAATGTGTCATGAAATGAAAAGTTTACAAAGTTTTGGGTGTTTTTTAAGCATCAGTTATTGGCAGCTTGGCCTCTAAATAGCTTTTATAAGTGTTTCTGATCAGGGACGAGAGGAAGTGCATTGACTAATCATTCTCTCAGTAGGATGTTGAAGGTGAGTGTGTGTGTGTGTGTGTGTGCGCGTGTGTGTGTGTGTGAGTAATTCAAAGCATCTCTCTCTGCTGCTTCATTAAATATTCACAAGGACATTTTCTTCCCGTGTGAAAGCAGAGCTGTGGATCCTCTGGACCTCGATGGAGCTTCCAGCTCTGCTGTTATTCCTCTTTCCAGAGAAGCTGATAGCTGGAGCATGTTTGTTAACACACCCGACATATGTAGCTCTGTGGAAACGCTTTCAGCGAGTTAATGTTAGCGTGTGGGTTTGTGAATGTATGTTTATTTATCCACCTGATCCGCGCTCAATCTGCTTCACTGGCAGACAGCTTTATTGAGCGTCTGGACCCGGGGTCAGGAGTCCTCTGGGAATGCTGACCGCTTTAGAGAGAGGCTGTCCTATTGTCTCTGTGCTTCAGAGGAAGAGAGAGAGCTGAGTGTGTCTCTCTGTTTATAATATCATATATTATATAATAAATTAAATGCAGTATAGCGGAAAGACAACATGCTTTTAACTGAGAGCAGCAGCATGAGATATGCAGTTATGTCACTTGGCCACCGTGACATCATCCCACACCGTCGTTTAGGTACCATGACGACACTCTAGTGTTGGTTTATTTGGAAAGTGCGGGGATATGTACTTGTTGGTACGTGTTTTGTGTCTCACTAAAATGTGCGCCTCGATACGTTTGTATCACGAGAGCTGGTAGACTAAACTTATTAGTGCATGAAAACACTCAAGTTCTGCCTTGATGTAGATGTTTCCAGATCAGATTTTCTAAAACGCTGCATATTTGGGCCTTCAGCTTCATCCCAAATCAGTCGGAGTCCGTCTTTAAATCAGCGTTTCTGATGCTGATTCGTGATTTAATACCCTGTCCGTTTCTCCGTAGGTGGTGAAGGTTGCCGGAAGCAACATCTCCCACAAGCTCCGTCTGTCCAGCGTGAAGCCGGCGGACGAGGGCACGTACGAATGCCGTGTCATCGACTTCAGCGACAGCAAGCTGCGGCACCATCGCGTGCGGGCGTACCTGCAGGTGGAGCGGCCGGAGGGGAAGGGGGCGACGTCACAGGAGGAGCAGCACAAGCACCAGCCGGCCCACCACGCTCATCACAAACCCGGCCGCGAGCTCAAGAAGAGGTCCGCTGACGACAGCACCACTGACTGCACTGAGAGCTGCGTGCTTTAGGTTCCTCTAACCTCCACCCCAGCACCACCCAAATACCCATGATTCCTCACGCCAACCCCCAAACTAGGGATAGCTCACATGAAAATGAAAATCACTCTCATGTTGTTCCACACCCGTATGACTGGCATTCGTATTTATTTATTTTTTGCACTTTGTTTTAATTGAGTATATTATTATTAGTCTGGGTTTTGTTCTGTTTTATTGATTTTTCTGCTTTAACATTATGCAATATGAATCATTTAGTTTTTTATTGTCCTTTTGGAAGCCTTAGTTTATTTTTATTTATTTATTTTGAGGCTTCATTTGATTTTATTCAATGGTTGTTGTGTCCTTTTTAGAGGTTTATTTTATTATTTGATTGTTTTGTGTTTTTTGAGCTTTTTACTTCACCTCATTTTATGAGCTCCTGCTCACTGCCTGTTTCCAAAGAGCAGCTTAAAGATCTTTGAAGCTTTATTATATTTTATTCATTTATCGTATGGTGTTTTGTTTCCTTTTTGAAGTTTTTATTTATTTTATCTAATTAATTAGTTTATTTATTATTATTATTATTAATAGCCCCTCAATCTACTTCCAAAGAGCAGCTTAGACATTCTGCGAAATAAATCATTTTGTGTTTTATGAAAGAGAAGAGTCATACAGGTATGAAGCAACATGAGTTACATAATGAGACAAAATCGCTCAACAAACGTGTATATTTCTGTACAAAGACGAAGGTAGAAGTCTGTTCAGAACAGCGAGTGCATGTGACAAACATTTTAATAATATTTGCCAGTGAGCAAGAAACCAAATTAGGCAGTTGATTGAAGCTCTGGTCATGCTTGGTTTGATTCATGGTTTTGATACGATGTATAGACGGCTAGAAGCAGCAGAACAAAATGAATGTTTGAAATATTCTTCATCGGGTCATTTACATGCTGTAATATTACTATCATAGTTTACATGTATGATGTTACAGGCACCCGTCTGAGGGTCTTATTCTGGACCGGCATCGCCGATGGCACAACGCGGTTTGATTGATGGGTGCCAGCTTTTGCAAACATGTTTCATGAAGCTTTTGTGTCAATGGAAGGATGGTGCGCACACAATATCACAACGTTTGGTGGTTTTTATGCAGCTTTAAAAAGATCCTGAAACAATCACAGTATGTTTAATGGTATTAACAACAGCTTTGTTTCTTTGATTTCTACAGTTTGATCCAATAGTTATTTCTGGAAATAATATATGTACAGATTGTGTATATTAAGTAATCCAACAAAAGACTGGTTTCACCTTCAATGTATGCCTTTATCAAATAAAAAACATTGTACATTGATCGTATGTCGCCGTGTATCATTAGTGAATGATCTGCTGTGAACCTGTGTTCTGATATTCTAATTATAAAGCGCATGGTTCCGGTTCTTGGTTCTGATTGGGTGAGCTACCTTCGAAGCCGTTTAGCGTCAGTCTGTTGCTCGGCCACCACTTTCTTCACTTTTCGTTTCTCCACTATCGGGCCGAACTGTCCGGACAGTCCTCGTCACATCTTCCACTGCGAGGACCAGGCCAATGCACTTGTTTTTTTACATTTTTATTTCGTATTCCTGCTGTGAAAAACCTACCCGAGCTGCCAAAACCCCTCTTAAACCAGCCAATCGACTCGCAGTGTTACAGGTGCAGGCGCTGACAGAGCAATGGTCTAGTGTGAACTATAAAAACAGTAACAATATAGTACTTGATTTAGTTTCAAATCTATGCGTTTTTATATGATAAATATCCATATTTCAAACTTATTAAGCACTTGTCTCTCAGTCTGCTGTCTGTGGAAACCGGATGATGTAAGATGTATGCATCCTGTGATGAGCTCAGAGAGAGTCATGAACATAAACACAAACCGAGGGTTTGTAAAGAGAACTGTAGGAGGATTTCGATAAAAGCCAAGAGGAGACTGGTTTTCCTTTATAAACTACATTTCCCAGAAGCACACGCGTCTCGCATCCATCCGCCGGGACTGACAGCAGACGTGAGAGACAAGCGCTTGTTAAGTTTGAAATATGGATATTTATTGTACAAAAATACATGGATTCACTACAGGGGGACTTCATTCATCCCCTCTCACTCATTTAAACCCGTTTAAAGGCTTGAAAGAGTCTGGACAATTTGTAAAATAGCTCCGACTGGATTGGTCTGAAAGAAGAAAGTCACATACACCTGGAAGGCTTCAAAGCGGAGTAAAAACAGGATCGTTTTCATATTTGGGTGAACTGTCTCTTTAAAAGCATGTCGCTATGCAAGTGAGGGGTCTGAACTTTGCAGCTTATTTTTGGTTGCATGAACATCTTTGATTATTATTATTTTTTTTAAAGATTATAAAAAATGTAGATAACTTATTAAAATGACCTTAAACGCTGACCGACCTTTCGCTCTAACCCCCCACTTAACTCACCTCAGTTCTTCATTATTTCATCACTTCCGTTTGCTTTGTGGTCTTTACAGACGGCGGATTCCTCAAACAAAGCATGTCAAGTGGTTTGACTCTATAATGATGCTTCTACACTTATCAGAAGCGTCCGAGAGGAAATTGCGTTAGCCCCGTCTGCGGAGCGTTAGCCCCGGCGCTGGGCCGGTGAATAATAGCGCCTCTGTCAGCCCTGGCAGCAGGATAAATAGCACAGTACAGCGCAGATAACACAGAGCATACGAGGCAGCTTTAATGCGGCTCTCACGGCCAGCACATTTATTACACTGTCACTGAAGAAACCGAGACCACACGACACGGAAGATCCGGACCAACACCACACTGGACCAGAACCACAAGTCTATCTATCCATTTACTACAATAAAAGCAGAATTAATAGTTTTGTTTACAACCTTAATTAATCAATCTTTTAATGGACAATATTTATTTGATTTCAATGGGCAATAAAAAGTCACTATAAATCATAAATAAAACGTTCAAAAAATAGGAAATTAATAGAAATAAAAACATATTTAATTTATTATGTTACTTAAGTAAGCCATTTAATAATAATAAAATTGCTGCATTTTACAAAAAAAGTTACAAATCTCATCCAAAAAAGGAGAGAAAAAATAACAAGAATTATGATTCTGAAAGATTCAATATTAACTTCTTATTTTAGAGATGTTACAATAACTTTAATAATTATGGCATTTCCAGAATATCATGTAGTTACTACAATAATTACTATTTGATATTAGCCACAAAACAAACAAAAAAAACAAGAAGTGATACCATATTCATTTATTACTATTTTTTTTAAAAAGTAACAATAACTACAATAATTATGTTGGTTTGGTTGAAAACATTATTTACATAGTAATTTTTGTTAAGGAACAAGCTATATTTTTCTTGTTGTCCTCCAGTCAAAGGTACAGATCAGAATTCATCTTCCACAGAAGCGCTGTTATGCGGCGTCATGCTCCTGCAGTAATGTCAGGATGTTGTCTGTGAACTGGTTTCTGGGCTTGTCTGATCCGCTCAGTGTCACGGGCAGCAGATGAGGATGAGGCGGCTCGTACGGGACGGGACAGCACAGCTCATTCAGACTGAACCAGCACAGATCAGGGTCCAGCTCCATCAGCGAGCGGAACACACTACACACAACAAAACACTGAGCACAGAACCACACTGAAGAGGAGATGTGTGTGGAAAATATATGAAGAAGCATTATACTGAATATAGACACAGAAACACTGATATTTTCGTCAGGCTTATCAATCAATTCGACTTTTCTGAAATGATCAGCTTTAAAAATATATTAGTCATTTAGATCACGTGTTAATATATATTTACACACACACGATTATTTTATTTATTTATTTAACAATATTATTTTAATCAGTGTCACATGATCCTTCAGAAATCATTCTAATATGCTGATTTATTATTAAATGTTGGCAAAGTTGTGATGGCATATATTTCTTGGATTCTTCGATGAATAAAATGTTATAAAAAACAGCATTTATTAAGAATATAAATCTTTTCTAACAATGTAAATCTTTGCCATCAATTCTTATCAATTTAACACATCCTAGCTGAATAAAAGTGTATTTCTTCCAAATAAAAAAAGAAAACAAATTACTGACCCAAACTTTTAAACGGTAGTGTATATCGTTAGAAATGATTTCTTTTAAAAAATAAATGCGCTTCTTTTTAATGTTTTATTCATTCAAGAATCCTAAAAAATATCACAGCTATATAATAAATCAGCTTATATGAATGATTTCTGAAGATCATGTGACACTGAAGACTGGAGTAACGATGCTGAACATACAGCTGTGCATCACATTCATAAATTATGAATCTATATTAAAATAGAAAATAGTTATTTTACATCACAATAATATTACATTTTTCCTGTACTTTCGATCAAATAAATGCAGCTTTGATGAACATAAGAAACATCTTTTAAAAATATAAAAAATCTTATTAAAAGTTTTGTGTGTGTAATATATATATATAGTTTATAAAGTGCTGTCAAACAATCAAACATATCCAAAACAAACATTTTTGTTTACATAACATAATTGTGTACTGCATATAGTTATTACGTATATATAAATACACACACATAGTATATATATAGTATAGTATATATATTTTTTTAAATCCTTGTATTTACATATTTATATTCATATTTTTTTATTATCAATAAATATATTTAAAATATATAAAATATTTTCTTAAATATATACATGCATGTGCACAGTACATACACATGTATTATGTAAACAAAAACTTTTATTCTGGATGTTGTTCGGCGGCACAAAAATGACAGCAAAGTTTTGATATTAGTCTTATTATAGTATATACCTGTGTAAATAAGAAATAATTCTGGGGGATTTTAAATCCACTTTACTTGAAGAAAAACATTTAGTTACACAGTGGGTGGGGCTTTACCTGAGACACGCCTCCTGCAATCTGATTGGCTGTCGGCAGCTCAGGTACGGAAGACAGGCATCAATCACCCGATCCAGATCCGCCTCCACTGCAAACACATTCAGAATAAACGCTGAATAAACATCCTGACGTTAAAAAAGCTCACAAACACCAATCACTGGAGAGGTATGGACCAACGAGTAGCTGAATGAATCGCTGAAAAAATGAGGTAAAAATAAATGACGTTTTATAACGAATTTCAGGAGCAGCACGTACGAACGATCAGAACTCTTTTCCTCCGCCTTAAATACCGCTCGCTTCCTCTCTCTGGCATCTTTCTTTTTTGACTCCCACCGCCACCAGAGCAGGGACCAGATCGGAGGAGAAGGACCAAACATCCACCGTTACGGTTCGGTCTACCATTCGGAATTGCCCGGTCAGTCTATTTTTCGCTTCCTCCAATAAACCCACCACTTCCTCCCGGGGGGCACACGGGGACCAGGCTGGGCTCTGAGCATCATCTCCGCCGGGCTCCCTGCCTGTTCCCCGGACAGTCGGCCAAACAAGCACTTATACTTATTAATAGCAGAGGAAGTGGAAACTAGTGAAATGCATATTATAAGTCTAACCTTGCATGCATGACAGCCTGTTTGGGACTCCCAAAACACGAACCGCTCATAACCCATCACAGGGGCTCTTCAAAGCATTTCTCCAGCGAATTCGCTGCCGTTGACTTAACATTCACAGCAGAAACGCAAACAGTGAACGCCTGCGTCATAATGGCCACAGATGTTCTAATATATTCTAATAGTCTCCATGGCAGCATTACCCTAATTAATTAATTAAGCAGCCTGATGTAGAGCCTCATTACTCTAGAAAAATGGAGGTGAACGCAGAGGGACGGCGAGACCAGAGACAGAGAGAAGCGAAGGATGGATGGAGAATAATAAAGAGAGAGCACTAGAGGCAGCTGGGAAATAAACAGCATGACCTCTCATGTCTGTCTTTCTGTCTGTCTCTATAACCATGGAAACTCTATCAGTATTCAGTGTTTTCCTCTGGATGAAGCTTCTCCACACGGCGGCTCAATCAAACGACAAATCACTTCAGCACACCACTGGCTTCAAACGTCTGCAACACGCTTCCCAGACTTCAGGCCCAAACTGAAAAGGATATTTTATCGCTCAATAGTCGATCATATTTACATGCACTGAGCCGAAATGCAGCGTGTGAGGTTTATTTCCGTTTCACTCTTTACAAAGCGCCCGGGTTACATCAGAAAACCCACCGAGGGTGAGGGGAAATGAAAACAAGCGATGCCAAAGAGTGAAAGCGTCTTCGGAGCTCCTCCAGAGGAATGAGCAGAGCAGCTCAGGACGGTGTGTCTGAGCAGAGCTCCGGGGCGTTCGGACAGGAACACGTCTTCATCGCTCACCGTGAGACTGACTTTGAAGCGTTTGCTGCAGCTGTGAGGAAGACTGGTGCGAGGCTGCCATCTAGTGGTGATCACGAGCTCAGAAATCTTGTCAGATCATGTGCATTTCACCTTCTGATAGCATTGTGTACGATTCCTCAGCATGGGTTAGGGTTAAAATGTGTTTTCTCAATGGAAAAAAAAGTGAATTAAAACTAAAATATGACTGGAGAAACACATTCTGAAGAATACTGAAAATGAATATTTCAGTGGTTTTTCTCTCAAAAAAAACTGAACGTTTGAATTCCTCTAAGAAACAAAACTAGTTTTCTGTCAAAAGCACTGACATAGTTTTTAATTCCATCTTACATTATTTCTAGTTTTGTATTCAGTTTGCAAGCAAAAGCATTGAAGTGATTTTACTCCTATTCAGGGTTATTGAAATTAAATTAAAGGGTCACAACACCCCCCTGTTTCAGAAGTGTATTCCCTGCACCCTCTCACCCATTTTTAGGTTCATTGATTCATTTAGTCTTTGTTATTTAACAGTTCCTGTTTTATTTACAGACTAGAACTGTTTATCTAATTCCTGGCCCTGTCCCGCCTCCGCGAGGCGTCCCTCCCTACTTAGTTTCTCTACCCTGCTGTCTCCGCAGAGACTTTTCTCCTTCCAACCTTCGCAAAGGTTCTCCATCTTCAAGCTTTCCCCTTCACGCCTCCGCTGCAGGTACTTTTTACAAAGCTATCCTTCGTCCCTCCCCACCAGGTATGAGGTGCTGGGCGTCCGGTCAGAGGAGAACTGGACCAGACTAAGCCTGGTTCTCTCGAGGTTTTTTTCTCCATTGGTTTCTTTGGTTCCTGTCTCCTCTGGCTTGCTTAGTTGGGGACACCTGCTTTCCAGTGATCATCGTCATCTTTACCATCACTCTATTTTTCCTATTATTCTTCTTCGTCCCGCATCCTCTCTCATTGCATTTTTTGGCCGCTCAAATTTGGCTGCTGTCCTCCCATAGCCTTTCTGGTGGGCAGACGGTGAACGAGCCGAACGCCAAACTCTTGCCCACGCTAGGTTCCATCCACTAGGGTTTGGAGTTCGCCAAATTTGCTTTATTATTATTATTATTATTATTACAAGGATAGTGTGAACTCTTGAAACATATTTGTATGTGTGAGGGACAATGGAAACCATCTCTTTTAAATTAATGTTGTGTTTGTTTGGCATGTTTTCAATATAGATAAATAAATAAAATAAAGGTATAAAAATCCCCTGCAATAGATTATTATGAAGTATGATTCAGTATCATCAGACATGTTTCCAGCAGGTGTCCGGGAGACTTACTCAGGTCCAGTTTGACACACAGATCTCCGAGGCCCTGCAGCACAGCGAGCTGGAGTTTGTAAGCCAGTGTGTGTGTGTAGACGGGTCCGGAGCGAGCGCTGACCTCCGCCTGCTTCATCAGAGACGAGCTGAGACGGGGCAGAACCTCTTTAGACACTCGTTTCCTCAGAAAATCACCACACGACTCCCCCAGAACACACAGCACCTGCAGATCCACGGAGAAAAACAGAGCGACAGCATAAACGCTTCTGTTTGTGTTCTGTTTATATGTATTATATATACACACATGCATATATTTGTGTAAACTAACATTTATTTTGGATTCGATTAATCATGATTGTACTAATTCTTAAAAATGTTTTTCTCACCAAGGCTGCATTTACTTGATCAGAAAATACAGTAAAACTGTAGTGCTGAGAAATATGATCATCATTTTAAATCCCTGATTTGGATGTATTTCAGAATGTTATTTATAATGATGCAATAATATTAAATATATTAAATATTATTTTTCAGATTGATTCACTAATGAATCCTTCAGAAGAATGATTTGCTCAGAAACACTATGACAAGCAAGCTTCGATTTATTATATAGAATTATGTATTACTAATGCAGAACATTTAACTACAATATTGTGCCCATACGATTTTAAAACGCTGGGATAGGGTGGATTGGCCTCATTTACGCTCAGTTAAATGTGTTAAATTTTTTGCTGGTATGCGAGACAGATCCGATGTGTTCTGACCACGTAAACAAGTTTTGTTTTTTACTACACTCTTTAAGGCAAGTGGTTGCAATCAATTTATTTTAGTTACATTTAAATAAACAAATTTTGCTGACTAACTTTAAATTCATTTAAACGTAGCTA
The DNA here is from genome assembly GCA_032361145.1 of Enteromius fasciolatus. Lineage (NCBI taxonomy): Eukaryota > Metazoa > Chordata > Actinopteri > Cypriniformes > Cyprinidae > Enteromius > Enteromius fasciolatus. The sequence goes on from JAUMHR010000084.1 coordinate 13,764,115, forward strand.
TCATTATGTTGAATCATTTTTGCAGTGTACATAATTACGTGGAAATACTTCAGGTATAAATCAGATACGTGCCAAAGCAACTGTTAAGTAAACGGGTAGATCTACAATCAATCATATTTTGCGTTCCTCCATCTCAGCTAATGTGTTTATGTGGTTTAAGGTGCAAAAACACATTATTTTCCACATACTGTACAGTATTGTTTCTCCTCTAAGCCCCGCCTCCTGAAACGGGTCGATTTGTACAAAGCTCATCGTTCTAAAACAGCGAGGTGTGCTCTGATTGGCCAGCTATCCAGTGCACTGTGAT
>JAUMHR010000084.1:13764521-13779285 GCA_032361145.1 Enteromius fasciolatus
GACATAGAAAAGTTGGGGTGTGTTTAAATGAGCAGTTTTAGGAGGTGTGGACAAGTCATAACTTTTATAAAGAATATCTCTTTGGTTTTAAGACTTTAGTCTTTGCAGCTTGCATCTTATCTATGCACGGACAGCTTGTAACACTCCAAAGAGAAAGGAAAACATGAAATCCAAAATATAAGATTGATAACCCTTTGGGTAAGTTTATGCAACATAAGGCTTTGGTAAGTTTTTTTTTTTGCGTGTTGCCATCTGGTTGCTAGGGTGTAGTGGATGAGACATTATCTCACCTTGAATGCTCGAGGTACAGCGAGAGGGTCATCGTTGACGAGACGGTGGAGGAGAGGAGGCCAGCACCGGTGCACCATGGGAAGCAGCTCGTCCTCTCGCTCACATAAAACACACACACACAACTCCAAGATGTCCAACACCTGTAAACGCACAAGATTTAACCCCCTCTCTTCTCAGAGCAAGCACACCTGCAGCAACGCCAAAGCTATTACACGTCAACAGAAGAGGTGTCTCAACCTTGAGCCGGACTCTCAGGCTGGAGTCAGAGAGCAGGTGGATGCATCGCTCCATCACGTCTTTCGCAATCTGGATATGAAGAAGAAGCTCCTTTTTCTCTGCAGGACCATCTGTGTCCTCGTCAGAAGTTGGTGGAGGAACTTCTGTGGACGGGGGAATTTTAAAAAGCGAATTTCTTTGTCACTCCTCAGCATTCGACAGCATGCTCGTACGTCTGGCTCCGTGAGATTATATCAGCTGAATGAATCTTGTAAATCAGCTACAAACCTTCAGCGAACGCCATCATAACGGATCGCTCTGGGAATTGGGCTCTGTGTGGTGTTGGTTTAACGAGCCAAACTCTGAGCCCCGAGTTGAAAGCCTCAGCATGTGGAGGATTGAAGATGAGCCAGAAACAGAACTTGTGCGATCATAAGTCTGCTCCATTACATCCGCACCCTTGTGTAAAGCACTTACCGCAGCTTGTTCGAGGGGAACCGACTACCCCTATTACAGGTCTGCGGTTCTGATCAAACCTCTACCAGGTTTCACTTTTCGCTTTTATGCTGCGACTACTTACTAGATCATTACTGTCTTCTGCTGTGGAAGGATTTATTTTTAATAACCGAAAATGTAAGGGGAACTACCTGACTTAATCATGAGTTACAGCAGTAATGTGTTAATAAAGCATTTATTAACACACTGAGCAACTATTATCATGTGTCTAAATAATAAGATTTAATAATGAACATTTAAATAATTTATTAGTCATTTACTTAGACTTTCTAAATGATCATATTAAACTCCTAAATAACTGGTTTGTAAATAACGTAACAATTATATGAATAAAGTATGAAAATACAATTATTAAATATTATATATATGCTCAAGAACAAGGTGTTTATAGATGCACTGCTTACTAATGCATAATAATGTTGGCACAATGGTTTATAAATGAGAAATTGAGTATTTAGTAATTCTTAACTAATGATTCATAGTGTGCAGTTATTACGGTGTTACCCCATTTTCTATTGTAGAGAAAGTCAAAACAGAAAATGCGTCCTGGTCCAAAAGGTTTGATTAAGTATACAAATGAATACACATTCCTCAAAGACGTTCTCACTTCAGGTTTGAATGCGTGCACAATTCTGCTAAATTTGTCTGAAAAGTCTCAGCGGGTAAAAATCATAAATCAGATCACTTACAAAGGTAAGCGTTTTTACAATACAATTTTCCACGTTAAAAAAAGTGCACTTCCATAATGTACTCTATATTCACACAGTAATTTTATACTTATACTAAAGTGTGAACTTGCACACTAAAATGATTCTTTAGTACTAAAGGGTATCAAAGTGTAATTAAATGTGCTATTTTGAACACCACAAATAAGAGTTAAAATTTATGCGTGCTAAAAATACAAATTTGTATCAAAAAATGTATTTAGCTATCACTTGTAGTACCACTTCTTACCTTGTGAAGTACATTTGTAGTAGCTAAATACCTTTTTGTAACACAGAAATTATAATAAAATATTCATGGTGTTCCCAAATATTTGGATACTCTTACATGATCTTAAGATTATCTTAAGAAGTATCAAAAGATCATTTTTCATATATTAAGTAAAAAATTAGTGCAAAGAAATAGAGCACTTTTATTCTCCTGGCTTAATACTAAAGAAATGACATACCTAAATCATTTGAATCTTCCTCTTCTACTCCAATGCCTTCTGCGAGCTCCTTCTGCTTCTTATAGTCCAGGAGAAACTGCCTCAAGTTCACACACTCTTTATTCTGGCTCTCTTTGCTGGGTGTCTTCTGGCGTCCCATAGTAGCGGGAAACCATCTCACTGTGGTAAAACACGTGTTGATTTTACACATCAATAGTAACATTGTTTAAAATAATAGTGATTAGTGGGGTGAACTATCTTTTTTAGGAAACAAAGTCTAGATTTAGATGTTTAGCAGATGTTGTTATCCAAAGCGACTTACAAATAACGAGAATAGAATCAATCAAAATCAACAAAAGAGCAATTAGCAAGTGTCAGTCTTAAAGTAAGCCTCACCCAGTGCTTTCATGAGCGAGTGTAGCACACTACAGAACTGTGCTGTTCGTTGGTTATAGCTGAGATCAAGTGCCGTTAAAACGTCCTGAACCACATCGGCCACTAGAGGCAGCAGACTGGCATCCGAGTGAGTGAACATGATCGCAAGAACTCGCGGAGCGTGAGGGTGAATGCTGGGTCTGGCTAGATTCAGAGAAACGTCGTTGAGAAGGTAGTCCGAGTTCTTGATGACCAGCTCTTTGGGTGAATTGTAATCGCAGGCCTTGCAGAGGTCGCACATGGCACTAAAAGCTGCTTGGCTGACAAGAAGCGACTCGTCCCCGGCCTTTTCCAGCACAGGGTACAGCGTGGTCATCAGAAGCAGACGGAAATCAGCACCTAATGCCAGAGCGAAGCTCCGGATGCCCTCCAACTGGATACAGATTTGCCAGATGTTGCTGTTGAGCTGGTGAAGCGTTGGAGATTTGGATGCTGGCAGCAGCTGTAAACGGTTTCTTTCTGGATTACTGGACACCAAGGAGGTTGCAGACTCAGTTTTCTCTTCGAAGGCTTCTGAGACTGTAGGGAGATGCCAGTTGCTCAAACTGATGTACTCCTCAATGATGGGCATGATTGACGATTTCAAGTCGTCCTGACTTGTTCTAGACTGGTTTGTTCCCGAACAATCAATCCGAGATCCATCCGTCTCTACGCCAATGCCTGCAGCACCAACAACGACCTCGTTGAGGACCAAAGCAGCTTGCTTTCTGTAAACCAAAGACTCCTTGTACAGCTCCAAGAAGCAGTCAACAAGAAGGTAGAGGTTTCCGTAGTATCCCAACACTCTGCAGATCTTCCTGAGCGCTGAGAATATCTTGTCATCGGTGAAGTAGAGGAAGTACTTCCTCTGGGATGGGATTTGGTGCAGGTCAGGCCTCAAGTCTGTCGAAGACATTAGAGTTCTCTCCTCGATGATCTTCACGTCCGTTACGTCCAACTCCATCACTTGCATCAGTGCTTTGGAGATGCGGTCCAGATGCACTGCTGAAGTTAGCACCGCATTCAGTTTGGGCCCCAGAATCTTGAGGTACCCAAGGAACACGTTAAGAACAAAGAGCTTGCGTTGGTCATCAGACGTTCTCATGAGTCTAGGTAAGGATGACGCCAAGCTGTGGAGGTTTTCGGAAAGAATATCAGTGAAGTCCTGTTTGCCATTGGTTTGACCCATTTGGGCCACCTCATCTAATGCTGCATTGCACCTGTGTTTAACCTCAGGCTCCTCATCGTTGACAGCACCTACCAATGCTTCCAATAGAGGACCGACACATTCACCCACAGACTGGCTACACTGAAAAAGAAGAAAATGGGATAGATTGACCAACTCAAGCCTCACTCTCCAATGCGGGTGGGCAGAAGTGCACGAAATTATCTTCTGCAGGACCAAAGCAAGGCGCTGGGATGTGTCTTTGCACCAGGATGGAGTCCTCTTTACAACAAGCTCCTCAACCCTTCCTAAATCACCAGCTGCTACATCATTGTCTGTTTTCTGAAGCTGCTCATCGGCCATTACCAGACCAACCGCTTTGTACCAAACCCTCATGGCCTTGACTGTAACCGCATGGCCCTGTCTTAAATCTCCACTTATTACGAGACTCAAGGCTCGAGATAACCCAGGTAAAAAAGTGGCCAAGGTGCGACCGAGCAGATACCTCTCATTCCTTCCTAGCTCAATGTGTTCTTCTTCGCAGTCGCACTGCTGAAACAAAGAAAGGAGACATTTAAGAGAAGCTGTCTGAACTCCTCTGGCCTTTTCGTGCTCTGCTAATGCCAGAAGAAGGGAAACGGCGGCTCCAAGTCCAGGCAACATGCTTGGTTCGTAGAGTTTAAAAACAATGTCACCATAGGCAGAGTGCATGAGGACATTCAAGCATCTAAGGACAGCCAGCTTCAGCTCCTCAGATATCTTGGCGGGTTTTCCCGGGTCTTTTGGGCAACAAAGACAAAGGCACAGCTCAGAGAAAATATCTCTCAGAGATTCCCAGCTCTGAACGCAAGTGTTCTCCAGCACATACGTCATGGCTTCCATCACCGCCTGGACAAGGCCCTCCCGCTTTGAGCCAGGGGTTTTGAGGACAAATCTGAGGGGAAACAGAATATAGTCCTGGAGCTGTTGGAGAGCTCCATCGCTCACACTGCGGAGATGACCGCTAAAAGCTTCTACATTAGCGACTGTGGGTTCTTTGGTCAGGAGGACGCAGGACGGGCGGAGATAGGCAAACGCAATCTTTGGGTCTTCGATCTGATGTTCAGCCATTATGGAGCTGTGAAGGAAGTTGAAAAAAGCTGTAAGTCATCACGAGAGAGACAAACACTAGAAATGCAAATATAAAAATGTATGACAGAGAAACTTTGGGCAACAAAACAAGTGTTAATCAGCATCTGTTAGTATTTCTTGAAGTGACATTTTGATTATATAGTCTATGCATTTCACAATGGATGCAGACTATTTTACATTTTCTTAAATAACATTGCTTATCATTGTTTTCACTGGCATACAACAAGCATGTCATCTTAAAAACAAGCAAACATACAAAAAACATTGGCAAAATAGTCTATGAACAGCTTTTCACACCAAAACAATTAATGTCCTGTGAGGTGTGTTACTTTTGTTTCTGCGTATGACTAATTAGATGATGGCCAATAGTCGTAAAGTCCCAATACAAAACAACCTGTTTTTCGTCTCTTCTTCTTCTGTGGTCATGTTTTATGTTACCATGTGAAGAGTGAACGAGCATACTGAATATTTACCTACAGCTCCTCCCCTTAAAGTATCCCATAGTACTTACTCTGAGTGCTTCAGGGTCAGCAGCAGAAGCACGCATGTCGTTTCAAGCTCAAAATCATGTCAATAAACTCCTTTTTCATTTAATTAAATATAAAATTGCGACTTTCAATCCAGAGAGCGATATCCTAGCAAACAAAGACTGGATTTCCTAGACAGAAGAACACGCATCACTTATAATTACTAGCATTATTATTTAAAACGACACATGTTGTGTAGATCACAGTGTAGCAAAGACACATCCAGCATGATGTCGCATTGGTATGACGTCACGAACGCGACTCGTTTGTTTATCAACCAACTTGGAACAGAATCTCATCGTGTCCAAGCGTTCAGCAAAAGTTTCGAGGAATAAACTTACGGATTGTATTTTATTAATTCGATTCGTTAATATCTCGATTTAAAGCACCCCTCTGATCCGCGGTAGTTCGTATTTAGTGGTTTCCGCGTGCGTTGTGCCATACTGAAGTTAAATCCAGATTAGGCTAACGTTACAAAAACTGCTGACAGGTGAGAATTTGTTTACACTACCTTCATCTTTTATTTGTTAGCTTGATTTGATTCTTTAACCTGCTTAATTGACGTTTACTACCTTGAACATGTTGGCTGCATGTCCCAGAAATCATGCATTACAACTAATCACCTTCTCGACTAATCAATAACTCAGACTCTGTGTGGATCTTAACTTCAGACTCTTCTTTGTTAACTGCGTAGCCTATATGTATGCAATCAAACTACCGTTATAAATACTTTGTTTATGCATGCATATTTTATTTATATGTACGTTGTTGTACTATATGGGTCTGTAAAGTACAAATATTTCACGTGGTCTCTCGAAAACGAGGTCATGAGTCCTGCATCCGTAACAACTGTTTAATGCATCTGAAAGTGATTTAATAATGCGTATGCATGTGCTTAGTTGACAAACAAATGGATTATTGCATTTTTATTTAATATCAAGCAATTTTATGCGTGTTTTTAAAGTTAATTATTAATGTCATTAAATTGTGAAAATTAAAATAAAGGTATTTCATATAAATACATTTTATAGTAAACTTTTTTTAGAGAAAGTAGTTTTAAATGCAGAATAACATGCCAGCTACCCATATGTTTATACTTTATTTATTACATTCTAAATATCATGGTCCGTTTTTTTCCTTGGTTTGAACACAGCTTTAAATGTCTTCGGCGATGGTCTTAGGTCAGGTTTCTAAGCTGTCGTGTCTTCTCAGTGTCTGGTGAGGGAGAGCGGCCAGCATGTCGTCTTTCTCCGAGTCTGCGCTGGAGAAGAAGCTGTCTGAACTGAGTAACTCGCAGCAGAGCGTTCAGACTCTGTCTCTGTGGATCATTCATCACCGCAAACATGCGTCCTTCATCGTGCGCGTGTGGCACAGAGAACTGAAGAAAGGTAAGAGAGCTGTACTGCTGCTGAAGCCTACAGCTTTAGGTTTACAATGCTAGTTAAAGAAATAGCTCGTCCCAAAATTACAATTTGCTGAAAATGTCATCACTCTCGGGACATCCAAGATGTGGAGTTTGTTTCTTCATCAGATGTGGAGAAATGCAGCGTTGCATCACACGCTCACCAATGGAAGTGAATGGGTGCCGTCAGAGTCCAAACAGCTGATAAACACATCACAATAACCCACAGCACTCCAGTCCATCTGGAGAAGACAAAAACTGTGTGTTTGTAAGAAACAAATCCATCATTGAGATGTTTTGAAATAGTTTTGAACCATTGCTTCCAGCTAAAATAAAACACTATCTCCAGTTGAAAAGCTACCTGGTCTGAATTAGGAGAGAAATCTGACAAAACCGCTCTAAACAAATGTATCAGTGAACATTGATGTGAGAGGACAACAGAAGATGGACTCAGAAGCAACATTATAGTATGCAACTATTCTCTTTACAAGAAATTAACTGATGGACTCTCATTCTGACGGCACCCATTCACTTCCATTGGTGAGCGAGTGATGCAATGCTGCATTTATCTGATGAAGAAACAAACTCATCTACATCTCGGATGGCTTGAGGGTGAAGACATACTCTGCAAATGTTTATGTTGAGGTGAACTATTCCTTTAAAGCATCAGTCAAGAAATGTAAGACCAGCCCTTACTGACCTGAATGTAGTTTGCACAAGGCATCTCTAGGTTGTGTAAACTAGGTTAACCTTCAAAAATGACTGAGATGCTCAAACAATAAAACTGGAACACACTGAAAGGTTTTGTTAATAGTAATGAAATGTGTTTGTTGTTCAGCTAAGAGCAGCAGGAAGTTGACGTTCTTGTATCTGGCTAATGACGTGATTCAGAACAGTAAGAAAAAAGGTCCCGAGTTCACTAAAGACTTTGAGGGTGTCCTGGTTGATGCCTGCTCACACGTGGCCAGGTAAACGCACCTTCATAAATGCTTGGTGTGTTTAGTAGCATGAACCTGTCCTGTCTCACGATTACTCTGTGTCTTTCTCTGGCAGAGACGGAGATGAAGGTGCTAAAAAGCACATGGAGAGGTTGCTGAACATCTGGCAGGAGAGAAACCTGTACCGTGCAGACTTCATCCAGCAGCTCAAACTGGCCATCGAGGACTCGGACAGTCCCAAACAGAAGCCCGCAGGTCAGCGTAACGCATGCATGCGGTGCAAGATGGTAGATGAATGTGATCAGAGCTGCAATCTAGATGCAGATGTCACGTTCATTATTGATTCTTTAATTTGTGTTGTTTCAGTTTTCCTCACTACTATAGCTGTATACGTTAGCGTCTTCGCCCACGTGCGTGTCCGTGTCTCCTGCTGTAGAACGCTTGAACTGCACGCTCTCCTGTTTCAAAGTAAAGTCAATTAAAAGTTGCCTGGTATTTTTGTAGCAGATGATAGAAAAAATTTAAAAAGAAGCTACCAGAAGGTCCAGGAGGAAGAGGAGGAGGAAGATGATGACTACAGAGGTCAATATTCACCCCATGAGACGGACGCAGCTGCTCCACAGCTGGTACGAATGACATTCTTCATGCTGGTTAATATTTGATCATTTTATTCTATATATCTTAATTCTAGATTTATATATATCTGTTATTGCTGTCAAATGATGAATCGTTTATATGTGTGTGTGATGGGCATATTTATCATGCATATATTTAATAAAACATGTTACATTTATATACTTAATATTTATCATTTATATGAATATAAATATACAGGCTACACATCATTTCATGTAAATATTTTCAAAACACATGCTGTATGTGTTTATCTATATATACATGTACACAGTTCACACAAATATCATGTAAACAAAACTTTTATTTTGCATGCAATTAATCCATTATCTGTGTTTTAATGTGTTTTTTTACTTCATTATTTCATTTGAAGTACTCCTGCAATGTGAAAAATATAACATAATAGGAATACTAATACAAAATCTTAATGTTGAATAAAAATGCTGTAATAAGAATCAATATCAACAATCGAGACTAAAAATTAAACCTTTTGGAGCAGATGATACCCTTGAACTGTGGGTGCAAAAATAAGTTTATAAAAAAAGAAGATTTCTGAAACGTTGGAGTGACTGATAAGAGCGTGGTTGTGTGCTGCTCAGACGGAGGAGCTGGTGAAAGCGCTGCAGGATCTAGAGAACGCTGCGTCCGGGGATGCTGCCGTGAGACAGAAGATCGCCTCACTACCACAGGAAGTGCAGGACGTCTCTCTTCTGGAGAAGATCACGGGTGAGTCTCGCAGGAGAAACATAGCACCGTCTTAACAGGAAGTGCTTTTCTGATGAAACTCTCCGTGTTCTCTGCAGATAAAATGGCGGCGGATAAGCTGTCGAAGACGGTGGATGAGGCCTGTCTGCTGCTGGCCGAGTATAACGGGCGGCTGGCCGCGGAGCTAGAGGACCGGAGACAGCTGGCCCGGATGCTGACAGAATACATCCAGAGCCAGAAGGAAGCGCTCAGCGAGAGGGAGAAGAAGCTGGAGGTACCAGACTCCTAAATCTCTGAAGCAAACCTTTATCGTCTACTCCTTTGATTTTGTGTGAAAATGGAAACCTGTTTGATTTTCTTTCTTCCTTGGAGAATTCCTGCAGAGTATCAGAGCTGGTGTTTTCAATACAGTCAAAGTAAATGGGATTTTTTTTTTTTTTTTTTACGTAATTATTCATTGATAAATCATAATTGATTTTAATTGACATTAATCATAATAATACTCGAGGGTGAGTAACTGATGGCAGAGTTTTGTCTTGTAGGGATGCACCGATGCTGATCAGCCGATATATGTGCGTTCTGTAAGTAAACCCGGTCTGACGAGCTGACTCCTTCACTGATGAGCTGTGCAGATCCACCCAGTGATGGTGCGCAGCTCGTCAGTGAACGGCGGCTGTGTGTAGTATATACGGCTCACCTCATGGCGTTTGCCGCTGATTACAGGACGGCTTTCCTGACAAAGCGTGCAAACATACCGGATCCGGATCAGTGCATCCCTACTGTCTTGGTTTCGGAAGACTTGGAATATGTCCAGGTCGTATGGACAGCATTTGAAACAATACTTTCATACTACATACGTCTCTTCTGCTCACCAAATACAGTATCATGAAATAATATTAGTTTCAAAGAACTGATTTTAATTTTCGTATATATTAAAATGTGATTTTATTCCCGTGGTCAAAGCTGTGTTTTCAGCATCATTACTCCAGGCTGCGGATCACGTGATCCTTCAGAAATCATAATATGCTGAATTGCTGCTTAAGAAACATTTCTGAATAGCATAATGAGTTTAATGTTTTTGGTGCATTTTATTTTTTCACATTTATGTAATAGAAAGAGAAAAGAGTTAGAAGAGCATGAATCTGTCTGTTAGAAAAAGAAATCTTTTGTAAAGTTACATCTTTAATGTCAGATATGATCTGTTTAATGCATCTTTACTAAACAAAAACTGAAGAGTTGTCTGGTGTTCTTGCAGGAATACAAGCAGAAGCTGGCTCGCGTCACACAAGTGAGGAAGGAGCTCAAGTCTCACATCCAGAGTCTTCCAGACCTTTCTCTTCTACCGAACGTCACCGGCGGCCTGGCTCCTCTCCCGTCTGCTGGAGATCTGTTCTCCACCGACTGAACATCTCTGAGACTCTCAGTCCTGTACGATCAGACGCTGGGCTCCTCCTCACTGACTGTGACATCAGGAACGGAGCGAGTGATGAAGATCTGCTGTCACACCTTCGTTTCTCGTTAGTTCTCATGTCAGCTCGAGCTCACGGAGATCAAGCCCACCAGTCGACTCGTCAGTAAACCGGACTCAAAGTGTGGAGATTTTGTTTTGATGTGACTTTGCTGTGGAAAGCAACTCCCTTTGCTTTGTCTTATACCTGTAGGTTTTTAGTTTTATTGCTCAGAGTTTGATTTGGCTTCATGTTGATTTCGGAAGAAACTAAACATGAGGATTCAGTTTTAAACACCTCACTGCTAAAGAGTTCATGATATCAAGAGAAATTAATTCAACTCATGCCCGTGATATATTTTGGTTACAAACCCGATGTGTTTTGCTGATAAATACAGATGTGCTTGAGAAGAATACGGTGTGATCACATTCGTTCCATCATTAACTACGACAAACACATTCAACTACTGAGTTTTTGAGTGAATAACTGGGATTAGTTTAAATGGAGTACTGTATCATCAGAGGGACATGTAAATGAGAAATGAAATATAAAGTGGCAAAACTCTGTCCAAAACAGTTATGTTTAATTCACAGATATTCAATTCACATGTGAATATCACTAAACATCATACTGAGAATACTGAAGTCAAGCTATTTCTAGGTTTAAGTCATCTTTGTTCACAGTTTCAGATCAGTGACACCATCCTGTCCTCTGTGGACATTTCCACTACAATAATGACCCACATCTACATCAGGGAAGACCTCATAACAACATGCTCTGCTATTCATCTTCTGAAGCAGTGCAGAAGGAAAAGGCTGAAGCCTCGATGACGACACACTTCCTCCTCTGCGAGAACAAGACACGTGTTGCGCGTTTATTCTAGTTCCAATAAAATGCTCACAAATCTGTTTTCATAACAGTAAAAGCTTTTTTTATTATATTGAGTCAATTTTATCAATATTAATATAAAGCATATATATATATATATATTATATAGCCTGTGTCATTTGATTGTATGCATTATTCGTGGGTAAGGGTAGAGATATGGTCATGACTATATTTTTGCATTAAAATGTTGTTCCGGGCTCAACAAAATATGTTGACCTAGGGACGCATAGAACTTGGCGTAATCAGTGCCTGGGAGTTACGTCACTACTGATCGCGAGTGTAAGTACACGCCCCTTTCTCTAGTTTGTCAAATCACGTGCGGCGTGAAGAGAGAGTCAGAGCCGTTTTGGTCACAACCGGTCCGCCACTACTTCGCCGCAAGCCGGTTTGAGAGGTTTGGGTTTGGGTTAGGTGTAGCAAGTAACTTGGAAAGTAACAGAATGCCGCTTTTAAAGATGTACCTCTTCCTCATAACCGGCATCCTCACCGCCGCCGGTAAGTAAAGCACTTAACACTAGAGTGATGTCTGTTTGTCATAGTCTACATAATAAACATGGATAAATATTAACCAGCACTTTACAAAATGAATATTTAATTTGCTCAGATGCTGTGTGTGCGAACGGGATGATAATCGTGAAAACGGGAGAAAACTTCTCCTTTTGCATCAGAACAGCTGAGCCGAAGTTGGTGAGACGTTTAACGGTAACGTTACGAGGAGGAAACCGAGCCCCGGTCTTTCGACACTGTTCACCTGAAGAGCACAGCCATGGCTGCAAACCAGTCAGCTCGGAAAGATGTTCCCTCCAGACCGACAACGAGACTGTCTCCGTAACTGTTCTTCATGCCAACAGCAGCGACGGAGGAACTTATGATGTCGAAGTTATCGGTAACAAACACGACACGATCCATCGGAATTTTACCGTCGAACTGACCGGTTAGTATTTTACTATCTTAATCCTATGAAACACTAAAATAAAAAGAAATGTACATGCCTGCATGTAGCGTCTTCACACACACAGACGACACATAACGTTACTAGTGAAGTCAAAACATACTTATGCAAATTAATACTATTTTAATTCACGTCTTGCGCGTGCCCCCACAATAAAACATACACTGCCTTGACGTTATATCGTAATTCCCGGATGATAAAACGTGACATTCTGCTCTATCTAAATGATGTGTTTCTCTGGAAAGCCGAAGCCCATTCCAGCCTGGGAACTCGGAGTACAGATACAGATACACCACGTGACCGCCGTCAGGTTCATTTCGGAGCTACTAGAGTCCATAGTTTGGGGTTTTAGCGTGTTTACTGTACACCTTGTCACATAACGTTAGCAGCTTTTAGGCATTGTTCTGGGTTTTGTTGTTGTTGTTGTTTTTTGTTATAAATCAGAAAAGACAAGGAGGCAGATTACACTTTACAAAGGGATTCCCCCCAAAACAAGAGCTTTGAACGCTGATTGGCTGCTGAGCTGCATGCTGTGTGTCAATCAATCTCAGGGAGACACAGATGTAATAAAGCGGCAAAATAATCTGACTAATATAATGGTCTTTTTAACACTGTCTGTTTCTCAACTGTTTGTGCAGATTGTGTATGACACAAGTAAGCATCCAACGTACTTTACACATTTGGCTTGATTTACATACAGTATATATAAAAAGTTACTGGCCATACTTATGAATGCAAACTGCATAAGATAAAAAACACACAAATTAGTTTTACATTACATACACTTTTACATTATACTATGTATTATTATTATTATTACACATCTGTTTAATACTGTTGGTTTATATTAGTAATTTGCTAGTGATATGTCTGCTACATTGTACACTATTGTTTAAATGTAAGGCAGGATGGCTGGATGTGACCCTGTCTTGACATCAGCCTGTGTAGCTGTTATGTTGCTGGATGAGCATTTCATCAGTGTTATCTGTTATCTGGAAGAAAGTCTAAAGGATATATTTGCACTTTCACACCAACTGTATAAGCAATCTTCCTAAAATGATTCAACACACAGATAGTTGCCAGGATTTTGCCTTTAATTTTATATCTCTACTTATTTTTGTCCCATACAGAGCAACTGCCCAGATCCATTAACCTTGAACCTCCATCCATCAATCCGTTTACCACAACTGCTTCATCCACCAAAGCAGTCCGCTCAGGACAGACGAGGAACATCACAGGGGTCATCATCACAGGGGTCATCACAGTGGTCATTGTTGTTGTTATTGTTGTAAAAAGGCAAGTATTATCAGTGGTAAACCCAACACTTCTGGTTTTGTATTAATATTGTAGCCCTGATTATCAGCAGTGTTTAGAGAAGACATGGTGCATGGTGAAGAGTTCATTTAAAGTCATAATAGATCAAAAACGATCCATTTATCAATAGTAATTAATATCATTCATCATGTACACTGAATTATGTTTGGATTATACTTTGGGATTAAAAACACTGTTTATTAAGATGATAAATCTCCCCACAGAAGAAAAAAACCCCAAGATGATGCAGCTGGTGATGGAGACGGTCCAGGGGAACGCTCTGCTCTCAGACTCAACACCTGTGGAGGTCAGTCCAGCAGAGTATCATAAACTAATGTTTCTTAGGAATTTATCTGATTATTCATGTCAAATAATCAGATATTTTTAGAAATTGACTGACCCTGGTCCACAGGGTGTAAACCCTAAACAAACAAGCCCTGGGTCCAACAGGGTCCAGTGTGCTGCATTAATATTTAGTGCTGTCAAATGATGAATCACGTCCAAAAGAAACGTTTTCTTTTCATAATACATGTGTGTATACTGTGTATATTCAACATGTGTATATATAAATGCAAACACATGCTATTATTATTATTATTTTTATTTCCATATGAACTTGAAGAAACTGAAGATAAACTCTCCATTTTCTAGAATCAGCAGGTGAACTGGCCCCAGGTGAATCCTTCGAGATTGTGGAGGAGACCAACCTTTCAGTGGACCATGAAGAGAGCCCTGAACATGGAGCTTGAAAGGATGAGGAGAAAAATGGAAGTACAGGACATTGTGTGGACTCAGAAGAGACCGCCGTCGAGACATCTCATGCAAGTCACTGTGACACAGAAGCAGCAGCTCTCCTCAGATGTTCAACCAGAAACACAACAGTGATGATTCCCAGCAGACGCACCAGGGGCCTGTACCATGATGGTGGCTAAACAAACTCAGAGTTACAGGATTAGTTTTGGGTTGACAAAACCAAACCGATTCAATAAGGCATTAGTGGTACCATGATGAAGCTCATCAACTTTCTTTGTTAACCCAGACTTGATCCTGAGTTAATGTAGCGCGTGCACATGA
>JAUMHR010000084.1:13921095-13932639 GCA_032361145.1 Enteromius fasciolatus
CGGGGTTACACCCCTACTCTTTACAATGAGTGTCATGGGATTTTTAATGACCACAGAGAGTCAGGACCTCGGTTTAACGTCTCATCCGAAAGACGGTGCCCATTTGATGTCCCCGTCACTATACTGGGGCATTAGGACCCACACAAACCACAGGGTGAGCACCCCTGCTGGCCTCTCTAACACCTCTACCAACAGCAACTGAGATGTATACATCTTCATGATACATGGTTTGTTAGGATAGGACAATATTTGGCGGAGATACATCTATTTGATAATCTGGAATCTGAGGGTGCAAAAAAATCTAAATACTGAGCAAATCACCTTTAAAGTTGTCCAAAGAAGATCTTATCAATGCATTTTACTAATCAAAAATGACATTCTGATTTGTTTACAGTAGGAATTTTACAAAAAATCTTTAAATGATCTTTACTTAATTTCCTAATGTTTTTTGGCATAAAAGAAAAATCAATAATTTTGACCCATACAATATATTTTTGGATATTGCTACAAATAAAATAAACCCCAGTGACTTAAGACTGGTTTTGTGGTCCAGGGTCACATATGTGTATGTATATATATATATATATATATATACTAATTTAAAATTGATCAAATCTACATATGTGTGTTTATATATATATGATACTGAAATAATGCAGTCAATGGAAGGATGGGGTTCAGATGTTGTATTTACTATTGAACAAGACTGAGCATGGTTTTTTGGCCATGACAAGATATTTTTATCAATTAATTTTAATTTACACTCTGATTTTCTTATTATTTTTCCAAGCTTATCTTCAAAGGGGTGCATCTAACCATAACACTCTCTGTGAAAATGAAAAAGACGGGATGAAGAAACGCTGTCTTGTAAATTAAATAAATTAGCTATTTCTAAGAGCGTTAGTGGAAGTATCAAAGCTTTCTTGAGCAACAATCACAGTGGCTGATGGTATGTGTATCTGAAACTGAGCCCATCAGCGCTGAACAATTGACGACATTTGTTATTGCATAGTCATGCTTTGAATGAGAGTGTGTTTATGTGTTTCTTCACCTGATCTCACAAAACAAGCGCCTTCAAGAACTGGTGCCTACTTTCTTTTTGCACTTTAATGAAGGTATTTTGTATTTTGCATTTTGAAGGTATTTTTTGTAGTTTTAATAGATTAAGCTTCAGTTCTGTTGCTTGTTTAGATTTCGTCATACTGTGGTGTTTTTGTTTTCTTGACTGTGATCAGTAAGTTCATATATATTTAAGGAGAGCTAACCGTAAGCATTTAGATTTATTTCAATGGCAGTTGATTGGCTGGTGAATTCAGTACAGAAAGCATGTAAAGCCAAATCACTGCACCAGCCAACCAACTACCATTGAGATGCATGGGAACATCACAAAGTGTCTACTCATCAACCATTCCATCCAAGATGTAGGTGAGCTTGATCAGACCAGCACCCCTTCACTGCAGAGCATTCATTGGTCGGCAACTGATAAAAATATGCATTTCTCCAAATCTGATGAAGAATCACACTCATCTACATCTTGGATGGTCGGAAAGTGAGTATATTTGTAGCAAATGTTTCTTTTTTTTTTGGTGGGTATTTAGAAATATAACCTGTGTTATTATACTGTATAATTGTTTTTCTGCATGATGTTACATGCTATATTTACAAAAATGTTAAATTTGCAACAATGCATTTAATAATTCAGTCAGAATGCAATGCATTTGACTTGACCCTCCGTGTGACAAACTGAGTAATCTTAGCCATATTTTAATAGGTCCGCCAAGAGTTTTAACACAAATTGCATTCAATAGTCACAAGAATCGGCAATGTACACAGTCTGTGTTACGAAGGGACTGAGGGTCGAATGGGGATCCAATTGCAAAAGCTTTATTCAAACACGTATTCAAATAGGCAGGGTCAAACACCAGCAAACAGTACAATCCAGGCAAAGACAAAAGAGTAATTCCAATAAAAAAGTGAGGGGCAGGGTAGGCGGCAAACAATCAAAAAAACAGAATGAACCAAGAAAGACATGAGAATAAGGAACACGGGTATGGCTTTGCAATAATCAGCATATGAGAGAGGGTGAGGACTTATTTTAAGCTAGACAGAGGAGAACAGAAGACCGAACCAACCAATCAGAACACGACACATGCAACCAAGGTACCAATGGGGATACGACACAGACAAGGGTAGCACATTAAATAACAATTCGAGGTGGAGTGCCCTCTAATGGAGCTCATTCAGCTGGCAATCGTGACAATCTGACATAGCTGAAAGCCTTTGCAGATTTAAACAAGCACATAATGACTTCATATGACAGCAATGTGGCACTATACTGCAGCTAATGATGCATGAAATCTGTGTAAGATGGTGGTTTGCATGCATGTGGCCTATATATTTTTTTGTTATTTGGCTGGATTTTGATGTGTATGTTTAGTGCCACAGTTATGAGCAAAAACGTTTTGAATTGAACTGAAATATAATGTGCACATGCACTATTTTAATTACAATAATTAATGCTAGTTTTATAATACAGCACTATAGCATGGCTTTCATTTTTAATAGTGTTGTGCACAAAATATTCAGCTCTGAACAAAACCAGCTGGCTTATGAAATAAAGGTCCCGTTTTTATTGCATTGTTTCTTTTCGGTGACAGGAGTAATTGATCAAAGCCAGAATTAAAATCACCACATTCAGGGACAGAGAGACCATCCATTCGCTTTCATTCGATTTGTGCGAGCGGATCATATCACTTTGTTTATTGAATCTGCTGCTGAATTCATTTGGTTCAGACCTCAGCACAATAAAACCCAAATGATATCCCTGAGGGAAATGTTTTAAAGATATTTAATCAGGACAGGATTAATTTCGGGAGACTCCCGGGAAGCTTTGCCTGAAGTCAATTTGAGTGTTTCTCAGACCCTGAAATGACAATGTCAATGGAGAATCACTATTAAACAAACATTTAGTCCAGGTAAATCTTGTTTAGTTTAGGTTAATTTTAGTCTGAATCTAAAATAGCATCACTTTTGCTCATATTTAGGATCTGAATAAATTCCTAACCCTAATTGTGTTCTGGATCATGTGATTCTTTGAGGAGGGCACCTGTTACTTGCATTTGTTTTCAAAACACTTTGTGTTGGTGAAATGCCAAACAATGCCATCACTGAACGTTTAGTCATTCATTAGTCTCTTGATTGGGGTATTATATTCTGGCTAATTATCTGTGAAGATTAATTTCATCCTCTTGAGCTGCTTAAAAATGAATATGAAAGAATATGGTGGTTCTGATTTGCGCTGTCTGTCGTCTGCTTTCAGAATGACTCAAAGCGCTGGGAAGATTTGGCTGTATTTGTGGAGCGATCCAGACCTTCCGTCCTGTCTCACACCATGCTGAGCATGTAAAGATCCGGACTGAGGTAAGAAGACTTTTATTAAAGTGCTTCTCAACTGGTTTTTGGTAAACGGGTTTAGATTTTAGAGCTAGTGCTGAATGAACACAGTACAATAAAAATAAAATAATAATGATAATAATAATAATAATAAAATAAAATAAACAAATATATTATTATTAAACACAGTAATTAATAATTTAAAATTATTAAATAAAGATAAATAAAATAAATTATTTTTAAACAAAATAAAATTATTGTTTAATATATTGGTTATAATATATATATATATATATATATATATATATATATGTATATATATATTGCATATTTTAATGGTATATGTATTATGAAAATATTGAATGCGTTATTTAATTGCATTTAATTGCATATGCAATTTGTTTAATGTTTTAATTAAAATAAATTATAAGTATACACACAAATACAAATATAATCATATTTATTATAAATTATATAAATATAAAAATATATCATTATAACACACTGAATATATAATTATTAAAATGTCTTATTTGTAAAATCAAATCTGTTGAATTCTCTTAAATAAAATTAATTAATGTTTAAAATATGTTTTAGTTATTATATTTGTTTTGTTTAAATTTTTAAATAGAGTTTAAATGTATTAAAACGTTAATTTGTTTAAAAGTGTTGTTTAAAATAGTAAAGTAAGATTATTGAAATTTATTATTTGTGTGTACTATAGTGGAGTAGCTATTTAATTAATAATTTTTAAATAGTTTGTATTTAGAATTTATTTATATTACTTATTTATTTCATATTTATTACAATAAGCCAATGATTGAACTTCAAACTGCATGATATAATGTAGGCTGAGTCCCGTTTATTTATTAATGTTAGCTTTTTTATTGTAATCACTATAACCAACAACAAAAGATATAAGATATATTTTCCCCTCCCTTTAAAAAAAGTAAATATTTTTGCTTATTGTGCCGTTCTTAATATGCATGATTATTCCAGTTTATTATAGATTCAGTTTATTATTTGCATACTGCATCATTTTTTTCAATCATCTGAACAGAGACGGCTCGTTCTGGTTTTGCGACACACCAGTTGAGAAGTGCTATTTTCCTTCGTCTTTGAACATCAGCATTGTGCCTTTGCCATTTGTTATTGTTCACTTTCACAGCGCGGTGGTCTTGATTGTGCTGATCTGCTGCATTCGTAATGTACTTCAGAATGGCTAGATCAAGTCTGTGCTCTGGCAGTCTTGTTCAATCAATAATGAAACGAGGTCTTTGTCTAGCACCCTGTCAGAAGTGACTTTCCGCTCAAATCTGGACTAGAAGCATGCGTGCACGAGTCCTAACTCTGACTTTGTTGTCGAAAAGACAAATGACTTCTGGTGGACTATAAACGAATTAATCTGTAGAACGTCTCCTTACCGCAACCACGTGCATGCTGGCAACATCGCCAACAAAAGCCAATTTGATTTAACCTCCAAAGAGCTTCGTGACATGCTCATTTTTTCCAGGTTTCCAGATTCTAAAGCATTGGTGAGATTGAATGAGGGGCCCCTGGGGGCCAGTCTTGTATATGAAGAGTCAAACATGGAGAAATGTGTACAGATTAATGGGCCGCCTGCCAATAGTTTATCAGCAGGCTGTACGCTCAGCCGCTCACTCCGGCTCAGATTTATGATGTCACAATGCCAATGGAGTGACCTCCAGTGAGGCAAAACCAGCGCTGCAGTTTCACCACTTTGATGGGAGAGGCATCTTTAACTTTGCCAATAACTTTTAGATGGACAATCCATCCCAAAGTACAACTTCACAGGATTTGTGTTGGTTTGTGTGCTGTGGGGTTGTAAGACAACTTGAGTAAGCTATGGTTAAGTTGACTACCTTACAAATTATATCTCTGCAGCTTAAAATGTTG
Organism: Enteromius fasciolatus; assembly: GCA_032361145.1. Taxonomy (NCBI): domain Eukaryota; kingdom Metazoa; phylum Chordata; class Actinopteri; order Cypriniformes; family Cyprinidae; genus Enteromius; species Enteromius fasciolatus. The sequence goes on from JAUMHR010000084.1 coordinate 13,926,406, forward strand.
TTCTGTTTTATAAATATATATATGCTGGCGCTGTCAGCAAGACTGACAGACTGTGACACTTCTCTGCAGCATGTGAGCGTCACAGTTCATATAGTGTGTAAGACGAATTGCGGCAACCATATTGCGTGCACTGACAGTCCCGATGGTTGTCGTCTTGCCCCCACTTACGTTCAACAGACAAGCCTCTGCAAAATGACGCTCCTCAGTGTTTATATAGTCACCGTAAAAGACTTCAGTACCCATGTGTCACTGATGCAAAGTGCAGTTACTCAGAGGTAATTGTTGTCCCACTTTCCTGACAAATAATTCGGCACACTGCGCATGCATGAAATGCGTTAAAAAAATTAACGTAATTAACGACAAAAAGTAATTAATGCCGCTAACGTGTTATTTTTGACTGCCCTAATATAAATACAGGCAAATATGCATTCAATTAATCATAATTATGTGTATGTGCGTGTGTGCGTGTAAATACAGTAGATAGAATGAAGAAATGAATGAATCAAAGAAATATAGTTAGATAGATGATAGAACGATCGATAGATAGATCGATAGACCGATAGATAGAGGAAGAATGACTTGCTGTTATTTACACAGGATCATGTCATGATATTTTTTAATAACATGTAAATTGGGCAAGTTTGTTGACATAAACATTTAGGGCCGGATTCCCGGATAGGGATTAGATTAAGCCAGGACTAGACCTTTGCTAATCTATGACATTTAAGAAGTCTTACAAAAATGCCTTATCTCTATATTTATCTGTATTTTAAGACCAAACAATGACAATAATGTCATTGTAATCATGAAGTGCAAAACACTCTCATGCAGTGTGCTTCATCCATACTCGGAGAGTGCTCTTGAGCAGAAAGTCCAAGATAGACTATAGAAATAGTAATAGAAATTATGACGCGCCAGGAAATCCATAATATGGACAAAAGCATCTAGCTATTGCTGTTTACTATGATGGCCCAGTAGTGCACAACACAACAAAATTTGAAAAATCATAAACATAAGCTCACAACATGCTCCCGACCACTAGGAGGCAGTTGTTCTGCAGAAATAGCTATCGTGTGAGGTATTCCCGGGCGCTGTGGGCTGTGTTGATAGTAAAACTTTGTTGGTAGAACCCACAAAATGAATATAGTAGTATAGTATAGTAATAGTATAGTTCAACAGTGTATTTGTATTTTTTTCAAAATTAACGTTAGAAACTGTAAGTATAGTTCATGTTTTGGAGTTTGGATTTTTAGCTTGTTTTCTGTGTTTTAGTATGTTGCTCTGCAGTTTCTAGGGTGTTATGACGGTTTAAGCACATTTTAATGTGGTTGCTAAGAGGACAATTTCTATATAGTAAATAGGTTTCATATGACTGGCATGAAGTTTTAGTGTCCCTGTGATCTTCTGGTCTCTAGTTTTGGCTCATATTCTTCCTTCAATGTTGCTTTTGTGCGTTTTCAGGTCCAGCATACTGAAAACAACAGCATGTTGGTTAGGTAGGTTTTGAAGTTGGGATGCTGGTTTAAGCTTGTCCTTTGCTGGTTTATGCTGGTCACATGCTGGCAGAGGACCATCCTAAACCAGCATCCCAGCTTCAAAACTTACCTAACCAGCATATGCTGTTTTCTTCAGCAGGGTCAGTAAAGTATCAGCACGTTCTTCTCAACAGCACACATGATTTGAGGGATAATTCATGTCTGTAGAGTTGACAGTGCAGGATGGGTTTTGTCTTAGCTAACACCACTTATCTCTATATCCAGCCGTGTGTCTGTGTGGGACAGTGTGACTGGTATTATGGGATGTCATTGTGAGTGTGGATGTCCTCTGTACTTCATCCTCAGGCGAAATGATTCAGCAGCTTCACAACAGATTAACACAGCATGTTTGCATTCAGCAGAATCACCGCCTAAACACACACATTAGCGTTTGTCTGTGTTTGAGTGACTCTTGTCAAAGGACGTGAATGAGGGTAAAAGAACACGCTCTTTAACTTTTGTTTAGACGGTGTCAATACCAGATCAATCGAACTCCCACGCGTTGCACAGGATTGCACATGAATTCCTGCAGTTTTTCTGTCTGCGATTTATCTCAGAGGAGTATTGCTCGCACATCTCTTTTTCATTCTTGTTCTGTTCTGTGTGTTCAGTGTGTGATGGCTTTTTGATATATACTGTAAATGTAGATATAAAGTGAGGTCTCAACATGTCACATAGCATTAAAAAATGAATCACACTCGTTTTGCTCATGATTATGCCAGAGGAAAAACAAACTGAAAAAAAAATGCTGGGAGGTTTGAGCACTATTTTTGTATTTTATGAAGAAATTATGAGCCTTACTTGTCTGTGCTAAACGCAATGCAAGTGTGCTGGGGGTGGGCAGTTGTTGCTACGCAGCAGCTAATTGTTCTGAGAGGTTGTCAGGGTGTTGCTAGGTGGTTGGTTTTGACATTTGTTATTGACATTTATGTAATTCAGTATTGAGATAATGATGCCCTTAAAAAGTTTACATTCGCTCCCTGAACGGGATTTTGATTTTAATCGAGGTCTCAAACGTGCTGATATGCACATTTAGGGAACTATAAAGAAATGTAAAGAAAATCATATTACTAATATTTTACAGAAATATTTTGTAAAGACAAGCTTGAATGGATGGATGAAACAATGAATGTTCAAATGATAGGAAGAGCAAAGTAATAAACAAACAAATGCAAAGAAGAATGAACAAATGAATGAACGAACAAATTAACGAGATTCATATTCAGCAAATATGTATTAAATTAATCAAAAGACAGACAGACCGACAGATGGATAGATGAATAGATAAACAAACAAATAATAGAATGAGAGAATGATAGATAAAACAATAGAATGAAAGAATGAAAGATAGATTGATCTTTTTTTTTTTTACATTTATCTATTTTATTTATTTATCTTATAGTGTATGTGTATGTTTGTGTGTGTGTGTGTGTGTGTGAGCATGAGGGAGAAATACTGCAGTGTGTTCATGCTCCTAAACCTCTGAACTGTACAATCACACTGTGGTTTGGTGTTCATGCAGTTTTTGCAGTAATGGTGAAGTCAGAGCCTCAGCATCTCTCACGCTCTCCAGCATCACAGCAGTGCTTCTAAAGAGACTCTCAGACAAGTGTGTGTGCGTTTCTGAAGCGCCCCGAGCATGAATATGAATGAGTGTGCGCTGTGATTGGCTCATCCGTGGTTGATTGACGTCCTTTGACAGACCCCCGCCTCATATTATATTAAAGCTCACCAGAGATCCCGGATTCATAATTCAGACTCCGATTTAAGACATGACCAACATTAAATATGAAGAGCGCTGTGGGTTTACCGCATTAATGTGGGCTGAGAGCACAGTTTAAAGGGTCTGTGTCATTTTCACACAGTGTGAATTAAAACAGAGAAGCTCACAGATGTGAATAACAAGCTTTTCTGTTTTGCTTTTGTTCCTCCTATAAATGACTTCCTATGCGCCCAGTGCTTAACACGGAGGAATCGATATTAAACAAATCTTGGCGTTTGTGCTGGAATGGCATTGACAAGCTGGCGGTTCACATAAATGCTCGTCAAAGAAATCTGTCTGCTGTCAGGATCACATTCATCTGTTATTCTGATACACTCAATACAGCATCATGATAGAGCTCAGTCAGAGTCGATGGCATATTTTGCATTTAATATGCTGAAGTGTCTTAAACGTATAGCTGACCCAAAAATGGAAATCTTGGCCCTCATGTTGTTCAAAACCTGTACAAGTTTCCTTCTTCTGTTTAATATAAAGGAAGATATTTTGAAGAATAATGGTAACTGAGCAGTTGATGATAGCCACTAATATTAGTTGAAGTCAATGGCACAAATTTTTCATAATATCTTTCAGCAGAAGAAAGAAATGCATGCATGTTTAGAACTTGAGGGTGAACATCAATAAAATAGTTTTCTGTGTGATTTTTCTTTTTAATGCAATTTATTCCCGTGATCAAAGCTGAATTTTCAGCATCATCTTCAGTGTCACATGACCCTTCAGAAATGCAAATGAGCATTGTGATTGAAGGAGGGATGAGTCACATGGGTCAGAATCAGGGCAGGGACATTATGTGATTGTTCCACTATTTTGAATTACCTTGCTTTCAGACTGTATTAATATAATGTCTCTCTTCAGATCAGTAAAGCATTTCTGTATGATTGTGGTTCTGCTAATATTAGTGATGTGAGCGGCAGAGATGAGAGCAGCACGGCTGATACAGTGTGTGTGTGTGATATTGAGGTCAGACTGAGGCAGGGACTCGATATCCAGCTGAGATACAGTGCTGTGTGTTTACCGCTGCTAATAATTCTGAGAAGCAGCCGTCCACTTCAGAAACCGGTGTGAACACTTCCTGTTCCTGCAGTGCTGCTGCCATCCGCCTGTCTATTTATCTAAACACACACAACTATATTTTAAAATGTGTATGGAAATAATACATGATAATAATAATCATAATAAATAGCCAAGCGATAGTTTTTGATACATCAACATATTTCATAAATTGAAGAAAATGTAGAAATTATAATTTAAATATTCTGCAGTTGTTTACACCTAAAAATAGATTTTTTAAACAAAAATGTGAAAAGTGTGTGTGCAAATTATGTTTATCTAAAAGTGTAACAATTCAAACAGGTTTTCTATAAGGAGCAGGTTTAGGGTTAGCGATTAAAAAGTGTGTGTTTGTGTGTGTGGGGGGGGTTATGTGGTTTATGAGGACACAAATTTGTATAACGACATGGGTATGACATGGGAATTACAATATGAAGGTTATTTAGAACTACTGTATTAGAACACTAGTATTTGGTTTTAAGTCTGAAGTGAATGCCGTGGAGCAGTTCTGTCGTCTGATATCCAGACGTTATATATGTGCTCTCCAGCTCTCGTCACAGTGATTTATTGTGCAGCTTTGTGCAGATGGAAGTGGATGAGCTCAATGATATTTAAGCAAGACCTGGACCATGAACTCATTGACATCACTTAGCAGGAGTTGCAGATGACCCGAGACACATCAGAATAATGAGCTTAGGGCTTTATGCTAGCAGATTTTACCATGTTTGCTGAACAATATATTGCATGTCAAAGTGCAGCTATATGTAGCCCTTTTAAATTACTACAAGGTTAGAAATAACAACAGAGTCCAAACTTAAATTCAATTGCTATTTATTTTTATTTATTCAATATGAGCTGTATACATGGATGAATTTTTTTTTTATTTCTTGCAATAGCTTTAGTAACAAGGTGGAATGTTTGACTATGACAAATGCATCCTAGTAAATAATAAATGAATGCACTACGTCAGTTGTTTGGCAGTAGTTGTGTGTTGCGTGTTTTGTGTTTGTTCGTCGGCTGTTGTTCTCTGTATCTGAACCCAGCTGTCTCTCTGAGACAAAGCGGCAGTAAACCTGGCATCCTGCCCGGCCTCATGAATAATTCACAACATGCTAAAGATCTCTTTTAATCTTGATTTTCGTTGTGGCTCGTCTCGCTGCGTCATCAGCACATTTCGTGACCTGTCTGTGTGTGTGCGTTTGTGTAGGTGTGTGTTCCCGTAAACATGTCTCTACTCTTACTCATGTGGATTGAATTCAGCTGTCCTTCAGTCACAACGGATTCCTTTAACCCTTTCAGCGATCCAATCTCAAGCTCTCATCCATCATTTTGTGGGCATGCGTTCACCCTCTTTAAACTTTTCATTTGCCTGCCGGTCATAAGCATATTACAGTGTTATTTATTACTTATCATTTGTAATAAGCGATTTTGCTTTGTTGCTCCGTCAGAGTGCAATGAATCAGGTAAACAAGCCAGCTGTGACCTCAGACGTCTGCCCTCCGGCACAGTTTTTGTTAAAATGCCTATTAATGGGGATCTTTAATATTAATAGCATCCTAATAATTAATATGAAATTGCCAAGCTAAGGGATAGCCAAATAAGCATATAAATGAACACTAGAGGCAGCAAAACTCTGACAACTTTTATGACTTTTCGCCAGAGATGTATAAAGTACTAGAGACGCAGACTTGAGTAAATGTACAAGTGGTCTATCAAAAAAGTGACTTGAGTAGAAGTTGATGTGCTCTTTAAGCACCATACTTAAGTGGAAGTACTAAAGTATTAAAAAAAATTTGTACTTAAGTATTGCAAGTAGTTTATTTTAAAATTTACTACTCAAATACTGAAAGTAAAAGTACAAGTACTGTG
>JAUMHR010000084.1:13962943-13974475 GCA_032361145.1 Enteromius fasciolatus
TCCGCTATTTCGGTAAAATATTTGAAGCGCTAAATATTTTTTCGCAAAAATGCCTTGGATGGAAACTTGGCTAGTGTCTGTTGGGCAACTTTGTCCACATTCACAGCAAGATGAGAAGTTATTAGCAGTAGTACCGCCTGTGGTTGAGCCAAGATTTCTGACAGGATTATCGGTTTAGGCATCTCATACTAGTCAGGTATGATTGGTCTCAATATTAAATAGTCTGAAGTTATTGTAGGTTTGGTCGGGCTGGTTCACAGTTCGGTGCGTGAGCTATTTACTCATAGTTTGCTTTGGTTGTCACACCACCAGGCGGCGCTGAATCACACGCTCATAGTCACCAGAGTTTTAATCACTAGCCACCTGAATCTAATCAGAGTCACTGCTTTTAAGCCTCAACTCTCCATTCACTCTTCGGCTGAGATCGAGGTAACATCTCTACACTTACCTAATGCCTACCTGCCATGTATACTCTGAACTGTGTCTCTGCTCTTAAAGAAATCAAGTTTGTTGACTCACCTGTCAATGTGTGTAAAGATCATCTCACTGCTCGCTGACTTTACTAGGACATTCGCTAAACGGAGTTTGGAATATTACTCATCGGAACTGGTCTCACCACGGAGCTGTTCACTCACCCAGCACTGCTTCTTATCTTCACATGAGAAAACCCATTCACTTACCTGTTTTAACTCACCTGTGTCACTTACCTGTTTCCCCAGACAACAGGGCGTTCTACCAAGCTGAGCTCTACTCCATCAGCATCTGTAGAAAGAAACAGAAAGGAGAATTAACTTCACAGAGTTCACAGCACACCTCGGACAAGGAAAGCTTATATCAGGAGTTCCCTTCAACTCACCTCATTGACTGAAGGACGTCTCGTCTCTCACCGTACTACTCAGTCAAGAACAAACTACTGAGCCTATGAACTTTTTCTGCCTTTAAATAAATATCTATTTTGTTAATACTTACCTTCATTCTCCGTTTCCTTTATACTGAGCATTACAGAATCTCAGCCCATCAACAAAAGCTCCACCAATCTTCACGCTCAGTATGGAAGAGAACGACAACGTAGAAAGGAGTGAGTTAGAAACAGTTCTACATGCCATTGAAGGATTACGATTGTCAGCACCAGTTCCTAGTATCATGAATCGTCCACCCCAGTACTCCGGTCAGTCCATTTCCTGCAAAGGTTTTCTCATGCAGTGTGATTTACACTTCGAAATACAGCCTCATAACTTTCCTACAGAAAGAAGTAAAATCACCTTTATAATGACACTGCTGTCTGGACGAGCTTCACAGTGGGCAGAGGCTTTATGGGCAGGTGAAAGCACACATTTGTCATCGTATATCAACTTTCGACAACACTTCCAAGAGGTTTTCGGTCATGATCCATTACCAATATCATCCCAAGAAAATCTACTTCAATTAAAACAAGAGAAACTCACCATTAACGAATACATCCTCAAATTCCGCACCCTGGCGGCCACCAGCGGCTGGAATGATCCGGTGTTACTGGCAGTTTTTTGTTGTGGGTTGAGACCAGATATCCGTGCCCAAATGGCCATTTTTGATGATACCACCAACTTGGAAGCCTTTCTACGTAAAGTCACTACAGATTCCAAAAATCTCACTACTTATTCACCCACTGTAACACATCTAATCCCAGTGATACGAGTGGAACGGAGTATGAGCTCATGCAAACGGATTCTTATCATCTTATGGCTACTGAAAGACGTAGAATGAGAGAAGAGAGGTGTTGTTTTTACTGTGGTGCAACAAACCATCTTCAACGAAACTGCCCCATACGACCAGTACCAAAACCGGTGAGTGTGGATTTTCTTAAACCCATCGTTCATAAAGTGCCATTAATATCAGTTAAATTGTGGTGTAATGATCAAGAATATAACGTCATGGCCCTGGTTGATTCAGGAGCAGAGGGCAATTTCATTTCCTCCAAATGTTTAGAAAATCTCAACATTACCTGTCAAGGAAACTCCACTCCTTATCGAATCACCACCATCCAGGAAACTTTGCTTGATGAAAAGCCGGTCAATCAATGCACCACATCAGTGACTCTACAAATCGGATGCCTGCACCAAGAAACTATATCATTCCTGGTACTCCGCAATGCCACCATAGATTTGGTGTTGGGTCGACCGTGGCTCAGTCTGCACAATCCCTCTATGAATTGAAGCACAGGTGAAATTCTAAAATGGAGTGATTTGTGTCTGTTGAATTGTCTTATGCCCTGCCAGAAATCCAAGGTGCCTGAATTAAAGTGTTGCTCCACGTCCATTGAGAGTCCAGATGTCTCTACCACCACAGAAATTCCATGTGAGTACCAAGATTACTTAGACGTGTTTAGCAAAAATGCCACAAAGAAATTACCACCTCACCGTCATTGGGATTGTTCCATTGAATTAATGCCTGATGCAAAACTTCCCAAGGGGCATGTTTATCCCTTATCCATACCAGAAACACAAGCCATGAAGGAGTACGTACAAGAGGCCTTAGAACAAGGTTTCATCACACCATCAACTTCACCAGCGGCATCAAGCTTCTTCTTCGTGGCAAAGAAGGATGGTGGTCTTCGCCCTTGTATAGATTATCGACAGCTTAAGCCGAGTTCAGACTGCATGACTTTAGCCCCGATTCTGACTCGCCGACAGGTTTTGAGAAATCACCAACAAATGCCCGAAATCACAGGCAAATCGGTTCTCGTGCATGCGAGTGACAATCACACAGTGTGAGCTAACAATGACGCGATCTGAGAAACTCGCCGACACCCGTGAGATATTTGGCATGCTAAATATCTGGACCTGTCGGCGATTCAGAATCATGCCGTGTGAAATGTGTTCTGACTGAATAACATCGGTGATTACCTACAGCCAATGAGAGAGCCACATCCAGAGCAGAGGGAAGTTGGGGGAGGAGTTAAGAAGGTATAGAAGGTAATTATCTTTGTCCATAATCTTTCTTTTTGTTGCAAATGAGCGCACATGCAATTTGTATGACAAGCTTATTTTGCTTGCAATTATTTTTAATAATAATCCCAGCCTCACATGAGAGCTTCGGTCTCGCACAGGTGATCTCGCGTTGTCTTCTCGTGTGTTTGGCAGTTGTTGGCGATTCTTCCTATTGTAAAGTCAAGCAATGTGAAAGTCCCTACCACCGATCTATCATACAGTGTGAACACAGCAGCGACTGAATGATACCCCAGATAGTCACGCAGTATGAAAACATCTGTGACATGACTGCTTTGAAAATCGTGCAGTCTGAACTCGGCTTTAACCAACAGACTGTGAAATTCGCCTACCCACTGCCTTTAGTACCGTCAACGCTGGAGGAACTCAGGTCAGCACGCATTTATTCAAAATTTGATCTCAGAAGGGTTAGGAAAACAGCGTTTGTAACTCCTTCAGGTCACTATGAGTACCGGGTTATGCCGTATGGCCTGGCCAACTCACCAGCCATTTTCCAGAACTTCATGAACGAAGTATTCAGAGATATGTTAAACCAATTCGTGATAATCTACATTGACGATATTCTTGTGTATTCACCTTATATATCTACCCACAGGATCCATGTCACCAAAGTCCTTCAGTGGTTACGTGAACATCACTTATACCTCAAAGCAGAGAAATGTGCTTTCCATCTACAGGAAATCCAATTCCTGGGTTATATCATCTCCCCAGGAGGAGTCTCCATGGAAGTAGATAAAGTCCAAGCAGTACAAGACTGGTCCTTACCCACCAATGTCAAATCACTCCAAAGATTCCTGGGGTTCTCAAATTTCTATCGACGTTTTATCAAAGGATACAGCCAAATCTCCGCACCACTCACATCCTTGCTTAAAAGAAAAAAGAAAGTCCTCACCTGGAATCCTACAGCCGAAACTGCCTTTGCTCAGCTAAAACAAGCTTTCTGCACGGCACCAATAGAGCAAAATTATGATGTGGGTAACCGAGAACTCCTGGCCATCAAGCAAGCCTTTGAAGAGTGGCGTCATTGGCTAGAAGGAGCTAAACACATTATCACGGTTATCACCGACCATAACAATCTTCTATACTTACGAGAAGCCAAAAGACTTAACCCACGACAAGCACATTGGGCAGTGTTCTTCACACGTTTAAATTTTAAAGTCACTTACCGCCCAGGTGAAAAGAATGCCAAGGCCGATGCACTGTCCAGACTACACGATCTTAACCCCATGTCTGAAAGACCAGAACCTATCTTACCTTCATGGCCCCCATTACCTGGGATCTTGATGATCAGACAGGCCACAATTCAAGAGCCACCACCTCCTGAATGCCCCAATAACAAAACTTATGTGCCCAGTACCCTGAGACTTCAAGTTTTAGATTCTATTCATACCTCCCCAGGAGCCGGTCACCCTGGAACCAAACGAACACTGCAGCTTGCAAATCAACGCTATTGGTGGCCCAACATGAGTCGAGAGGTAAATCAGTACGTGAAGGGATGTGCAGTATGTGCTATAGTGAACACACCACAACGATTACCCTCAGGTAAACTAGTACCATTACAAATACCTCAACGGCCATGGACACACATAGGAATAGACTTCGCCACCGACTTACCACCATTTAAAGGGTTTACCACCATTCTAGTGGTAGTGGACAGGTTTTCTAAAGGGTGTAAAATCATACCTCTCGTAGGCATCCCATCCGCCTTTGAAACAGCTCAAGCTCTGTTCCACCATGTGTTCCGCCACTTTGGTCTACCAGAAGACATCGTCTCGGACAGGGGACCTCAATTTACCTCCCGGGTGTGGCGTGAATTCTTCAGGCTTCTTGGAATCTTTGTAAGTCTATCCTCTGGTTATCACCCCCAATCCAACGAACAAACAGAACGCAAAATTCAAGAGATCAGCAGATATCTTCGAACCTACTGTCATGATCACCAAAACATCTGGGCACAATACTTACCATGGGCAGAATATGCACAGAATTCACTGAGACAAACTTCCACTGGTTTAACACCCTTTCAATGTGTTTTAGGCTTTCAACCGCCCCTATTTCCTTGGACAGAAGAACCATCACTTGTACCGGCCATTGATCATTGGTTCAGGACTAGTGAGCAGGTGTGGGACTCTGCCCATGTCCATCTCCAGCGAGCTATTCGTCGACATAAGAGCGGAGCAGACGCTAGAAGATCAGAAACCCCCCGCTTCAAACCTGGGGAAAAGGTATGGCTGTCCACCAAAGACATCAAATTACGTCTACCTTGTAAAAAACTGAGCCCACGATTCATAGGCCCGTTCACCATTACCAGGCAGATCAACGAGGTGTCGTATGAACTACAACTCCCTCCCAACTATCGCATCCACCCCACCTTCCATGTGTCATTATTGAAACGTCATGTTGAACCTGTTCTTCCTCCACCTGAAAATGTGCCACAGGAACCCCTTCCAGACGTCAATCCCGATGAGACCATCTACCAGATCAACCAGATTCTGGACTCCAGACGTCGTGGAGGACGACTTCAGTACATGATAGACTGGGAAGGATACGGACCAGAAGAAAGATGTTGGGTTGACAGGGATAATGTTTTAGACCCAGCATTATTAGAAGAGTTCCATCGTGATCATCCAAACCGTCCAGCCCCCAGAGGTAGAGGCAGACCACGTCGCAGACCTAGAGCGCCGGGAGTTACTCCTAGAGAGGGGGATAATGTCACACCACCTGGCGGTGCTGAATCCAGCGCAGCCGAAGTCACACGCTCACAGTCACCAGAGTTTTAATCACTAGCCACCTGAATCTAATCAGAGTCACTGCTTTTAAGCCTCAACTCTCCATTCACTCTTCGGCTGAGATCGAGGTAACATCTCTACACTTACCTAATGCCTACCTGCCATGTATACCCTGAACTGTGTCTCTGTTCTTAAAGAAATCAAGTTTGTTGACTCACCTGTCAATGTGTGTGAAGATCATCTGACTGCTCGCTGACTTTACTAGGACATTAGCTAAACGGAGTTTGAAATATTACTCATCGGAACTGGTCTCACCACGGAGCTTCCTGTTCACTCACCCAGCACTGCTTCTTATCTTCACGTGAGAAAACCCATTCACTTACCTGTTTTAACTCACCTGTGTCACTTACCTGTTTCCCCAGACTACCGGCGTTCTACCAAGCTGAGCTCTACTCCATCAGCACCTGTAGAAAGAAACAGAAAGGAGAATTAACATCACAGAGTTCACAGCACACCTCGGACGAGGAAAGCTTATATCAGGAGTTCGCTTCAACTCACCTCATTGACTGAAGGACGTCTCGAACTAATGAGCCTATGAACTTTTCCTGCCTTTAAATAAATATCTATTTTGTTAATACTTACCTTCGTTCTCAGTTTCCTTTATACTGAGCAACATGGCAGCCCCAATAATCAAAATGAACTGATTCTAGAATACAAATGTTTAAAGTAAGACTCAAAAATGCCTAAGATTTGAATATGACCCAATAGAGCATTCAGTTTTATGTATTTTGTGTCCTTGGAAGAATATAATGTAGCGAAAAAACTTTGGTATTTAATTTGTACAAATTTTCTGCTGGATAAAAGGCTCATTAAAACATTTTAAATGTTAACAAAAGGGCAATTTTGCCACCCTTTTGAGTTAGAGGAAAGAATACACAAACCCTAACAGGATCACTAATAAAAAAGGAAATGGACCAGGATAGTAGTGTCACGCCCAGCTAGAGCTGCCAGCTAAGACTGGGTTTGGCACTCCAGCTTTTCTATATAGTTTTGTGTCTGTATTCATTCCTGGACTCCTTTTCCCAGAATGCACCTCTCCTTCACAGCTGTTCTGAATTAGGTTCAATGATTCAATCAGTACCACCTGTATATATACCAGTCTGTCTGTTTGTCTGTCACGGTCCATTAGCACTGTCAACCTGTCATTTCGCCACTTCATGTTTTCCTCTGTGTTCAGATCTGTTGTTTACCGACCTCACCTGTTTTTTGACCACCGCCTTTGTTTTGCCCTTTTGATTGTGTTTTCTGTGTACCGACCGACGCCTGAACTCTGACTATTCTTTTGCTGTATCTCCGCTATTCCTGTCTGCTGCCGATCGACCCTGCTTGTGAGACCTCGTTCTTTATTAAAACAACTTGCACGTGAATTCAAGCTCCTTCTTGCCTTTCCTTTGTGACAGAATGGACCGTCTACAAGGATTCAGCAGTTGTTTTCAGCGCGACACCCAGGACTTTGCTTTGCCTCGCTGGCAGGACTATTCGCCGGTTCCTCACTCCCGTCTAGATTCGCTGTTTCAACGCGGACGCCGGATAGAGGACTATGTCGCGTAGTTCGTTGCTCTCAGCCACCGCGTGAGAGAGTGACTGAGGAGCAGATCATGGACTGCTTTCTGTCAGGTTTGGACATTGAATTACTGTATTCTCTGCCTGATGACGATCCAGAGTGGACATTAGAACAGCTTATTGACTCTGTGTTGTTGTACTGTGATTCCTTGTTCACGGTGGGCGAGGTGAAGGAGGAAATTTACGCTCGCGGCTCTGGGCAGGCGAATCACCGCGCCACGAACGTCACGCCGAACCCATGGCTTGGCTCTCGCATGACCATGCGGCATGCCCGTTCCCGTGCAAGATGGCAGCCGAATCCGCGGACACCAACCCTGCAGCACCAGCACCGCTCGAAATCCCCCCGAAGCCAGATCCACCAGTGCGGTTGCCAGATCTGTCGAAAACCCCCACGGTTCCCAAACCGCAAAGGAGGGGTTTGAAGCCCATTTTTCAGTGTGGCAAGCCGTATTAGGCACTGTTGGTCCCGGTTTTACTGCCAGACAGGTGGTTTCAAGCTCGGTCAATCCCAGTCATACAGCCAGGAGTGCTGTATGATGCCCAGTCTGTTCCCGTCACACGGTACAAGGGACCGTGTTCAACCCAGTCTGTTCCCATCACTCAGCGAGAGGGGCCGAGTGATGATCAGTTGGGCGGAGGGCTACAGCCGGGGGTGCTGTACCACGCCCAGTTGGTCCCGGTTCTACAGCTCGAAGAGTCACCCAGAAGGAGGGGGGGGGCTATGTCACTGTGAGCTGGAGGTGCCTACCCAGCTCTGGGGATGGCACTTCAGCGCCCAACCAACTTTCTGTGTTTTTTGTCTGTTTATATGCTTGAACTCAGTCACACAAACTCATTCTGTTTATATTCCGGACACTGTTTCTGTGTCATCACATGTGTTCACTCATGTCTCCGCCTCGCCCATCAGTCACAACGGCAACACATTGTCTAACTCCTCCCACTGACCTAGATTCAAGTGTATTTAACCCGGAAATGTCTGTATGTTGTCACGGTTCGTTGTTTACCTGTTGCGTCTTTCGTGTTTCCAGTTTCCTATTGTTTTTCTCATTGGATTTCCCGTTGTTGATTCTGCCCGGACCTGGACTTTCCCTCTGCTTCTTCCCCAAGGACTCAGTTAACCGGTATTTCGACCCATTGCTTTGTTTTCCGACTCCGCCTCTGTCATTGTCTCCCTCCTATAACGTTGCCTGCCAGCGATCTATCTCTGTAACCCTGACTTTGATTCCTATTAAACACTTTTGCATTTGAGCTCGCACGCCTCGCCTACTCTATTCGTAACAAGTAAAAACTTAAAATGTAAAATATGATAAAGTGCAAGAGAGACAAAGATAGGACCAGCAGAACCGAAATGATCCGAAAAGCTTTGATTTTGTCCTGATGCACTCCATTCCTCTTCTTGAGGTCGTCACCAGGTCCAGGATGCAGCAGAGCCTTCAGGACCATTAAACAGCTGTACAGTTTTACAAAGAAGAAGAAGAGCTATTGTGACAGAAGAAAATTGTTATATTTAATGTCACCCATTGTACCGATTGCACATGTGCTCATAATAAAAATCCATCCAGCGGAGCATAAAGCAATCCTGTATTTCATGGGTTTGAGCTTCATGAAGATCAGAGGATGGATGACCCCTACATAGCACTCCACACAGATTTAGTTTTGTTTTAGATGTCCATTTAAAAGAAAGTACATTCTTCAAAGGCATGTTCGACAACTGTTGACAACTCCAGCCGAACATGTTGGATGCGATCTGTAAAAATGTTGTTTTTACTTATTGAGATGTCTTTGATATATGGAGCAGCTTTACATTGATGCCACATTCAAATTTAGATTTTCAGTCCTAAAACAAATCCTATCAGGCATGCAAATAAAGAATGAACTTAAATTAAACTCACCATCTGCGTTATTAGGTTTACATCATCGTTAACTGTAAATTAACAGCACGTTTTAATTTAAGGTTGAACTACCCCTTTAAATTGTCATAGCTTGAACCAGGTGCTTGGAAACCGGCTTTACTAATGAGATGCGCAATGACTATCGCATGCAATATATTGTGCAGCCCTAATTTAAAGTCACTTAATTCATCTTTCTTTCTCATTCTGATGCTTGGTTTGAACTTCAGGTCTTTGTGACCAGTCTGCATGCCTAAATGCATTGAGTTACTGGATGTGAATGGCTGGTTAGATATTTGCATTAATGAACGGTTGAACAGGTGTACCTAATAAATAGCCAGTGAGTGTATTTAGAAATGTATGCTGTATAAATAACATTATAACATCATCATTGTTTCATTGCTGGTCAGGCTGGAGCACAGTTTGATGTGTGAGGAATATTATTTACCAAAAATGTCCCAAGATTTGAGTATGGCCCAGTGACACATTCAGATTTCTCCACTGTGTCAGTGTTACACCCGGCTCAAAGATGTAACATAAGGGAGACGACACGGCGGAATAATTTAACATAATATTTATTATAACAAAATTAACAACAAAAAAATAACATAATCAAAACCTAAACCAAACACAGTAATACAATTTGGAGTGTGGAGCTGGCATACTGCCAAGCATCAGCGAAGCAGCAACAGAACAGCAACGACGCCCATTCACGAACTTCTGCACAGCGTTTAAATAAGAGCCACCATGACACACATCAGGTGCACTTGAGTCACGCCCACAAATCAACAACCTGTAACAGAAGAAAAACCAAAATACCCAACAACACAACTAAATCCTAACAGTCAGGAAGACCTTATGTTTACCTAAAACAAAGAAGGTGCCAAGTTCTGATCAATTCAAAGAAGAGCAGAAGATGTGCAGAACCACTCAGATTTTCCGCTTGGATTTGTGGTCTCACTAATTTTTTATTTTTCCATTTTATTGTTCCATTTTAGGGCTTTTAAAGTTAACCAAAGAGTGGTTTTCCAACTGTTTTGAGATGGAGGACATGATATTGAAACTTCTCTAAATCTAAAATATGATAAAGCACAAGAGAGACAAAGATAGGACCATATGATAGCATTGAACATACAGTACCAGCAGGACCAGAATAATCTGAAAAGCTTTGATTTTGTCCTGATGTACTCCATTCCTCTTCTTGAGGTCGTCACCAGGTCCAGGATGCATCAGAGCCTTCAGGACCATAAAGCAGCTGTACAGTTTTACAAAGAAGAAGAAGAGCAATTGTGGCAAAATTAAGCTGTAATGTTGAATGGCGCTTGTTGTTCCGATTACACATGAGCTAATAATAAAAATCCATCCAACGGCACATAAAGCAATTCTGTATTTCATGGGTTTGAGCTTCAGGAAGATCAGAGGATGGATAACCCCTACATAGCGCTCCACACAGATGCAGCTCAGAAACAGAGGACGACCGACCAACAGCAGCTGACCAAGAAAGATCAGTGGCAGCCTACAATCAATGCAGTTAAAGAAATACTCTGCTATGGCAAAAAAGAGCGCAAAACAGAAGATGATTTCAGCAAGTGCTCTGTTGACATTGAAAATTTTGGTGGACTGTCCTTGAATCATCTCATTCACACTCAGCCACAGGATGTAACAATTTGCTGGAAGACCAAGGACCATATTGATGCCAAATGCGGTGGTGATAAAGTAGGCATGTAAATCTTTGAAAATGGTGTTATTTACAGAGAAAAGTGATTCCCTATAAGCTGAGATGTTTGTCATTTCCAACACATCCATACCTAAAAAAATAGGATTAATCATTACAAACCTATTTTAAAATAAGTAGTAAAAAGTTAGTAATGAATATGTCTTCTCACAAGAAAGTGCGTTTGATTACTTTTCAGTTGCTCTTCAACTCAAGCTGAGCATGTTGGATGTGTATAGATGTCGCTCTGACTTGTTGAGGCACCTTTGACATATTGCGCAGCTTTGCATTGATGCAGTAGTCAAATTCTGATTCTGAAACCCCACAAATCCATAGCAGTCATTCAAATTAAGTTTATTTAGAAATGTGTATTGTAGGCTGATAATATATGAGGCAACTTTTTAAGAAACTTTGGGTAATGTTGCTGTTAATGGGTAACCGAGTGAGACGCAGGCCACACAACAGATCTAAACTATACAGATGGAGATTTGTGTAACAAGGATGCTGACACAGAGTGCGGATCCATTTGCAGAAGTTTATTAAAAACGAAAGGCAGAGACAGGTTATTCAGTTCAGGCAATTGGTCAATAACAATG
>JAUMHR010000084.1:14095781-14110255 GCA_032361145.1 Enteromius fasciolatus
TTGGAGTAAGACAACATGCATGAAGAGGATGATGTGGACAAAATACTCATTTGCCTAATAATTCTGCACTCCCTGTAAAACAAACCCCACTCACTCTTCCATTCTTACCACAGCGGCCGCTGTCTTTTTCTCGGCCTGGTCCACAGTTCTCCTGCCTTAGTCCAGCTTGTGGGATCTTCTGTGCCACCTCATACTCCAATCCAGCCACACGGATGAGGAAGCGCTCCTGGTTAATGGATTTCTTCAGGGCTTTAATGTACGACTTCATCTGCTGCTCCATGCGCTGCCTTTGACACATCATGTTGCAGTTTCCTACAGGAGAACAAGATAAATTTCACAATCTTCATAAGCCGCATTTCCACGCTCATCCTGCATTTTATGTAGGTATATAGAGCGTTTATTTTAGGTGGAGGATGTCAGACTCACCAGTGGCATCTCCTGGCTTGACCTCAGCCTCCAGCTCCAGAGTGATGCGAGTGACCTCTTTGCTTGATGGGTTACGTGCCCGACGACCTTTGGCCTTCTTAGACGAATCACACTTCAGATTAACAAACGTGACCAGGCAGTTGTTGCACGGTTGCCCACCTGGAAATTAAGTCATTATTCACACAAAGAGGGCACTTAGATGTAATTGTTTCAATTTTTTTGGAAAGACACTATTAGATTGTCAGCATACTAAATATTTTAAATATACAGCTTGATAATTGCAATAATGGGGATTTAAAGGCACCCAAAAATTAAAAGGGTCATTATTTACTCCCCTTGCACAAACATGCACACACATAGCATATCACATATTGTGAACGTGATGTATACTTCTGTATTTACCATATGTGTATGCATACATGTGTGTAGATCATTGTTCACAAACAGAGTTTGTGATCTCCAGTCCTGGAGAGTTCAGATCCCTAAAAAAACTCGCCTGCCTGTAGCTTTCTATTAACCCTTCAGACCTTGATTAGCTTGTTCGGGTGAGTTGGATTAGGAATTTTTTAGCAAAACTGCAGGGACCATCATATGAATTGCTCGTGCAAAGATTTGGATTTAAACCTCTGATTCATGTGGATTCATTTAACCATGACTTCACAACCTTAAATTGCCCCTATTATGTCATTTCTAATTTCTTATAGATTAGTTGCGCCTACAGACCATGCACATGAAGTTATACCACTGAATAATGCCCATTTCATGGGAGAAAAAAATTTAATAGTTGAAAAAACAGAGTGAGCTGCTTCAGGAAAGGTGCGTAATCCAGGCTGCTCAGAACACATGAATGCGCTATTTTAAAATTCAAATGAATGCATTAGTGTAATGTTTAAAGGTGCTGTATGCAAGTTTTTGACTCTTATAAAGCCAAAACATAATATATGTTTGTAGACATTTACCTTAAAAAATAATGCTATAGCCAGTAATTCTACTCTGAAATGTGCATTTTGGGCAGATTCAGGATCAAAATTGCAGTACCTATTTTAACTGCTAGGTTACAATACTACATACTGCACCTTTAATCTGTATGATCCTGCCCACTTCCAGTTGTAGGAAAACACAACGCATTGCTGTCAAGAAATCATGTTATGTGTACATAGCTGTTTCTCTCAAAAATGTAATTCTACTGTGAAATGTGCATTTTGGGGTGCAATGCCTTTGTTTTTGCAGTACCCATTTTAACCACTAATTAACACTAATAATCACCCTGATATCTATCTATTACATCATAAGTTGGAACTCGGTGCTCAGTCAGTCAGTCAGTTATTTACGTTGTATTTTTAAAACGTAGAAATATTGTTTTACAAAAACCCATCGATCTGCTTCAGAGGACATGTGATAACCCCCCGAAGGCATATAGGTTAGTTTTACGACACAGGACTTAAGGATATATCAGATTTACAGAGCTTCAAATAATGACAGCTATTCACCAGCATTACCAAGCCTGGAAGAGCCAGAATAATGACTGTGTTCATCTAAAAGAAGTAAATCATATACACCTAGGATGGCTTCGGGGTGAGTAAAATATGGGCCAATTTTCATTTTTGGGTGAACTATTCCTTTAACAGTGCTCCTTCTGTTAGGTATTATGACAGATGAATGACCTGTTATTGAATGTTACATTTAGGTTTATAAGTCAACATGTAATTCAAGAACTTTATGACAGTAGCTGATAACTGGGGATAACTGCATATAATTAAATAAATATTTAAGACATTTTACATTTACAGAATAAAGAAATGACAGTAACAGATTGTATTCAGAGTGAATGAATGCGTGACTTTGTGTTTTTTTATTATCTTCATTATTATCTCTATTTTTCGTGTAGGCATTTAAATTATTTTTATACTCTTTTTGCATATAATCTATATCATAGGTATAGATATTCAGCACACAGCATGCTTTATAGAATTTTGTTGTCACATCTGTTTAAAGAAATGTGGAATATTGTATTTTGTCAATAAGAAAATAAATGCTTTTTATCTGATTAATATAATTGACCAACGAATCAATTATCAAAATATTTGTTTGTTGCAGCCTTAGTTTAGAGAGACCCCAAAGGTTCCATTAAAAATGTTAGGAATGTTAACCAAAGACTTGTGGGTTTGGGATGAAGTGAGTGTGCATGGTAAAGAATTTTAATTTTTGAATAAACTATGCCTTATTATTTCAATTATTGCTGTCTATGTAGCAGAACACCCTCAACAAACAGTCCTATGACCTTATTCCACAACAGGGACCATCAAAATGACATGGTACCCTTCATTTCCTGGCCCCTATGACCTCTGACCTGGCCCGATCTGTCTGCCGTTGTCCTCTGCCCTCCCCTTATGCTTCGGGTGCAGGTGGCATTTGGCGTTCTTGATCCGAAAGGACGTCGTCTGCTTCACTGGAGGAGCCTGAGTCTCTACAACCAAACAAAGACGCATTGACATGCAGCTCAACATGATTCATAAGAACTACTAGCTAACTACATTAATTCACAGCTGCTGGCTTGCTACATACAACACGCTTGATTGAAAAAACAAAACCAGCTGGGCTGTTTGTGAACATTTAAAGCAGATTCCTGTTAGCTTTATGCTCAGTCCGAACACTTATGAGGAACAGCAATTTGAGATTATAGTGTGCTGTGACAGGCATCCTAATGTGAAACAAGTTTGACACCAAAACAAACATCAGGCATGGTAAATAAGTTTCTAATTTGCCAAGTGCATCGAGTGATCATGTAATTGGACAGCTGCGATGTATCTGTCATTATGTTTCTCGGAATCATCGACTGCAGCTGTTCAAAAGAAACGTCTCATCGCTTTCCAGGTTCTGTTTGCGGCACTTTCAGCAAATAGGGTACAAAAATAAGCCTTTTTTCGACAAATGATCAGTGAAATTAAGGGGCTTTAGAATTAAGGAAATGTTTATCGCATTTATTTTCTATTAGTTTATATGTAGAATCCTTTACACTAAAACTTTGATATATAAATAACAATAAGTAAGAAACACAATGCTAAAATGGGTAACTGGAATGCTAGTTTATGTCCAAATGTTGGTTTATATTAAATATGCTTAATGGTTTCTTTAACATATCTTAAAACAAAAATGAGATTACCTCTAATGTGATAACCTCTAATGAAACTTATAATAAAAAATTGCTAAATGCAATTTATCCATCAAAATCTACCCTATTTGTAGAAATTGCACACCATTAGTCGCCAAGATTCAAGGCAAGTCCTCAGTGATGAATTGAATACCCTTTTTGTGAAAAAACAACAAAAAAAAGATAAGGTGTTATGACGGATGTATGATCTTACCTATGCAGCTCTGGATGCTGCTTGCATTTAATCTGCTCTGAGATTTACCTCGTAGAACTGGTATGCCACAGCTAACAGAATAGCTGGTGTCTGATTCTGTGAAAAATAAAAATAAAATTGATCAGATCAATTGATTATTATTGAGTGGAGTGCACAAGCTTGTTAAATTAAGTATTTGAGGGTGTATTGGTTCGTACCTGAAAGGTAATGTGCTTTGGATGCACACGTGAGAGAGCAGCTCTCTTTTTTCCCCATCTTACTGCAAGTGAGGGTGGCTTTGGGGGCCACTAGATTGGATGTACATTTCACGATCTCTGTGCAGAAATGGCAAGTACACTGAATTATGTAAATATGCACCAAAAGTGATTGGATCTAAAAGACAGTCAACAAATACAAATATATCGTTTATAAAATAAGGCACTAATCTGCAGTGTTTAGTATTTGCAATTGATGCCTCTAGGTGGCAGTCTTGTCCACATACCGACACAGTCCTTCCTGTTCCAGTGCAGTTTGTAACCAGGAGGGCAGGTACACTCATAACTGCCCAGAGTGTTCACGCATCCGAATTTACAGCCACCCCGATTAATGCTGCACTCATCAATATCTAAACAACAAAGCAGACAAATATAAGTTTTTAACCTTTGTTATAAAAGAACATAAATATGAACATTAAACTGATGAAAATGTACTGTATACAATACAGATAACCTTCACTTCATCCAACAATGCAGTTCACTCTACTCAACCTTTCAGTTCCAGTCCAATGACAAGTGAATCTAACATGGACTGAAAGCTAATTAACAGATTAGACAGGTTAGCATCATCAGTACTTTTAGTTAGTTGCTCCCCAGCACTCCCCACACAAAACCAGCAGAAAACCTAGACAAAACGGAAATAATTTCATTGAGCAGATGAAAAAGAAAGAAAGAAACATATTCATTTTGAGAAAAGGGTTTTCTCATGTTTCTTTAAGGAAAAAAGAGAGCTCGCTTGCTAGGCTAGTCTGGTTTTCCTTCTCTTTGTCGTTCTTTTGTTCCCCATCAGATTTGAACCGGCTCCAGGCAAAACCTTTGACTTTCACATTTCCTTTCCCTGTCTGGATCCAGAGCCTTAATTAATCTAAAGAGCGAGGAAGGGGACAGCGGAAGAGAAAACCAATGTTAGCACTTCTGTTAACCTCTTGTAGTTACAGATTTTGGTCAAAGTCCCTTTTCAGTCCACTTGATGACACCCTCGGGCAGCTGCTTTCAAGTCGTGAGTCTAGCTCCGATCTACTTGAATGGAGAAAGACCTAAAGTTTCCATGCTCTTTGACTGTAAACTCTGCAACTGTCAATTCTGACTTGAGACCTTTTGCAGCTTTAAGGCCATGGTATACTTCAGGCAAAACTGAAGAACAAACTAGTGTGACGTCATTTTGAATGAAATCAAAAGGAGTAATGGTAAACGTCATCAAACCACCATTGGTCCGTACTGATGATGTTTTGCTCTGGAAATCCTCTCCTGTTTAGTTCATCAAGGTCAGCCGCAAGTAAACACATAAACATGCTGGCGAGCTGCTTTATAGCAGAAATTGAAGTTGTAAACCAATGTAAATGTATTTAAAACCTCTTTTTATCCCTGAGCAAAGAACAAACTTCGCTCTTCCTGGCAGATAAGCTATCAATGGGAAACCGATGACCATTCTCTGGAAACAAAAGAGAGAACTCCATAAATCTGGGTTTTATCTAAGTGCTAACAGACAAAGAGATACATTCATTATTTCTGGCCCTCTCAACAATAGTTAGATACATTCATCACTATGAGTCTTCATGTGCTCAATCAGCCCGGAAACAAGGTTCACTGATGCAGCTTATTCTTATACTTGAAGAAACCATTTCACTGACATGATAACCATGACTTTTAGCACTGGCTTTCACTGAAATTCGTTATATTACAAGACTTTCATTAGATTTTCCTGGACATCCAAAAGTAACAAGTACCCATTATTTCAAAGATATGCCTGAAACATTTAGGTTTAGGTTACAGTTAGTGCCTTATCCACCATAACATAATGTGCAAGGCTTCCACTGTCATTCACTTATAGTTATTTTACCTTTACTAAACAGTGTCTTATGCCGCTTTATATTGCAAACTATTATCATAATCACAAACACACTGGTTTGTACCATCTAGTGTGCTTCTAATGAATCGGAAGTCTCGCACATTCAAAGAAAATAGCTCGGTAAGGTGGATACAAACCTTAGAATAACCTTTAAAGATTTGTTTAGGGTCCCGATTGCTGCCAGAGGAAACTGGAGGGCATTTATATAGGAAAGTCTCAGTTTTCATTGGACGTGTACGCCCAAAGTCCTACCAAGAAGAGCTGGTGGGTTTACCAGCATGGGTTTTCTATCAGACCCTTCTTTACTGCAAAGGAAATGGACATTGTTCTTGTAATACAGAAACTCCCATAATGCATGCCTTACCTCCACAGTGAGCCACGCCGTAGATGACGTAACCTTTGTGGCAGTAGCACTGGAAACTTCCAGGTGAGTTCACACAAGTGTGGTCACAAGCCCGGTCGAATGAGCACTCATCTATATCTACAGAAACAGGAAACACACACACACATTTATTCATATGAGAACTACTGAATTCACACTATACTGTAGAAAACTGGTTTTTACAATGAACAATATCATGTGGTGCTTGATCTGACGTCAATCATTTAAGTGGAATCCCAAATTAGGTCTTAATAAACCTTCTGCTGTTCATTAACACACATTACCTGGTTAGAGCTGGGGTATTTAAACCCCTCATCTTTATTTCCTCAGGACATATGGAAATGATTTAGCCTTAAACGCTCCCCAGTCTGCCATATTACGGAATGCGTCGTAACTTAAGACCGTTTCGGGTCGGTTTCTGGATTCTTTTGACTGCCACCTCACTCATTACTGCAGAAGGTCTCTGTACACCTCATCTCTGTCTGGGTGAATCTCATGGGAACCAAAATGTCCAGCTCATATTTCAACCTTAACATTCTTTAGCACGTTTTCTAATTTTAGCTTTGTGTTTACATCAACACTGATTCTCATTACTGTTGACAAGTACTTCTGTGTCTGTTCGTTTTTTACTATTTGTATGTGAAGGAGCTTTTAGCATTTTGGTTGATCAGTTCAGTCCACATCGTCCTCAGGTTACCTCCAAGTGTGGCATCAAGAAGCAGATTCATCAGTCAGGCTTTGAGAAAGCACAGCTCCGTAAATGAAGGTTACACAATCAATACACGCCCCAGAAACTCTTGTTCAATCTAACAAATCACCCTGCTGATGTCTGCACTGTTTCTTGCCTTTGGGAAACATCAGTTCTAGGATTGGATCTGAGTGCAGTGGGGGGGATATCACTCAATGCCTCAGCGGGAGAATAACACTGAAGGACTTTATAGACCCCAGAGACAACAATGAATAACCCGACACGCATCCTCTGATACTCACCACTGCTTGGATTTAGTGTAAAAAGACAGATTTCATTTCTCTTTCAAAGATAATTTAAAGCAAAACAACCAGCAGACAGCTAAAATGTATTCTAGTAAAAATATCTGAACATTCATAACCTTTTGATGCTGTTTGGTCATTTTTGATGGAAAAATATATATTTTTTTATATTTTTGGACAGTAATGTTCACCCAGTATCAACAAGAGATGTTGATCCATGATCATGTCTTACTTGGTAAAATCACAGTGACCTTTCCTGAACAATGATGTAACTTGCTGATTAACCAGTATGACAACATAGGACCATTGTTAATGACCTCACACGCACGTGGTGGAGGAATAACTTCTGCTATTAAACTGATTAGAGATCTCCAAGATACTTCTGTATTGAACATGACACATATTGACTAATTTACTATTGGTGTTATTCATCTTTGAATCATCATGGGTTCCATTTTATATTTAGATAGAATGTCAGATAAAGATAGTAATGCATGTTAGTTTGCTTCTTGTGCCCGAGAGCATATTTATTAAAGCCAATAAATCTTACTAACAAGAAACTATGCTTCTAACCACAGGTCCAAAGCTGTAGTTCAAACCACGAGCGTTTGTGATGTTGATTGTGAATGTTCATTTGAACTATGCTTTCGGGGGACACCGAATCTTTGAACTACGCTGGTAACGACGGAACCTGCGCCCACTAACCATGCCTTTGGGAAACGCACCCCAGATTGTGTCAAAGCACCTAACAGTATCAAATTGGAGAACAGATTGTCAGTAATGTAATGACAAGATTAAACTAAATTTTCATGTAAAGGCATTTGGTTATTGAATTTAGAGATGTAATTTTCTAGCCCTATTTAGTTTAAGTAAAATCTGGACAATCAAATTAACAATAATCACTAGAAATGTCCCACACACACACAATAAAAAAAAAAAAATCATGGACTTGATTCAAGCTTGTTCATTATGGGGCAGACACAGGTGGTGTTATTCTGTGAGCAGTGTTTTCTTGGGACTCTTTAGGCCCTATTATTCCAACAGCAAAATCCCTGACAGCTGTCATATATCTGATATCATATATCATTGCATTCCATTCCAATCTTTGCTAGGATAGGACAATATTTGGCCAAAATTTAACTATTTAAAAACCTGGAAAGGTAAGGGTACAAAAAAAAAAAAAATCTCCTTCAAAGTTTACATATTATGTCCTTAGCATATTACTAATCAAAAATAAGTTTTGATACAAAATATTTTCATGGAACATGGTCTTCACTCAATATCCTCATGATTTTGGGCATAAAGGAAAAATCAATCATTTTATGCTCCAGGGTCACAAATGAGGTCCGACAGGTTATTAGATAGGTGGTTGTAATGCATAATATTTTGTATTGCCCCCAAATCAAACCTTACTGAAAACTGCTTCTTTGCAATACTAACATCAATTTGGTACAGCCTGTTTAAATTTATGGCTTTGATGTTTTTACAGTTTTAGAGTAAAATGTGCTTTACACGCTTTTGTTTAGATATTTTGTGACAAAATTACAGGGGAAACCATTTTTACAGTGCATTGATTTCTATAGCCTTTGACTGTGACATGCTATATTTCCTCTAAAGCTATTTTAGCAGTTTTCTTATTGTAAATGTGTCCAGTTTTTTGACAGGGTGTTAATGGGAAAAAAGAAACCGTGACCAGTTTCAGCACTTAAAATAGAGTGCTAAATAAAATGTTATTTGCCAACTACCCAATTATAATCTTACTTCATATTTAAAACGGATTTTAAATATAAAAAAAGTATTTTATAGGCTGTGTTGCTAAGATGCCATGAAGTGTATTTTTAGAGTGTTTGGGCGTTAGTGTGCAGGCCTGACAGCAGGTGTGTGTACGTGCAGAGCTGCATTCTCTCATTCTTTTATTTCAGTTATCTGTAGGTATTGTGGAAAAAAACTTGGAATTGTAACAGAAAGGGCAAAATCAGGGGGGGTTATTTATATTAGAAATATTCACAAGATTTTCTACAGAATAAGCAAGTGCTGCTTGTCCATGCAATACACTGCCATGATGTCAAGAGATTGTAAGGTTGTTGCTATGCAGTTGCTAGGGTGATGTCATATTTATTCATGCGGCACTTTATACAATACATATTGTTTTAAAGCGGCTTTACAATAATTTAGTGTCTATGCAAATGTCATTAGTTATCAAAACAAACTCAATTCCGCTATAAACAATGCAGTAGTGTTGTTCTTCAGCTCAGTTCAACGTTGGTTCAATTTAATTTAATGACATTTTATTGTTGCAACAACATTTTACGTATGAGTTCAACAATTATAAAAACAAATCTGATCCAGCTATAAAGCAGCTCTACAGAAGACAACTGTTTTTTAATCCAACTCAGTTCAAGTTTAGTTTTTATACAATATTGTCAGTGTCCTAAAAACAATAATATTATTCAATGTTAAGAAGATATATTAGTGTGTATGTGCATTAATATTTTTTTTGTTTCAAATGATGAAAGCTCTAAGACTTATGATTATGAAAAAATGTGTCTAAATAAATAAACAAATACATTTTCCAATTGTAAATTCCAATTGAATTCTCAGTAATTATTTTATGTTTTGCCAGTACAAATATTTTAAATAATTAGACAATTACTTAAGAGGTAATATTACGTATTATTAATTACTCAATTACTTATTATTTTTATGGGATTATATATGGTACTAAATTATATTTATGGAATAGTTACACACACTGTGACTATTTATTCTTAAACACTTGATTTGAACCATGACACCTTTTAAAAATTTTTGGTTAGTGCGTCATTGTTTCATTGTATCTTCATTCAATTCAGCTTTAAGCAGCCCTACAGAAAACAACAGTGTAATAATTGAGCTCAGTATTGTTTTAGTCTAATATTGTCAGTGACATCAAATCAGTAACATCATTAAATGTCTCGGATCATTGCTATTATTTTTGCTTTCAAGTGCAATTCTGTGGGATCAGTTTTATCATTCGCTTGACGAGAATCTTAAGTCTGATCACTTAGACAAATAATAGCACACGTCTCGGCATGATTTGAGAGTTACAAGCTGACAACTCCCAACACAGAGTATGAGCAAAAGTAAATGGCCCCTAACAGAACAAAAAGTGAGATATTCTGACTTTTTCACCCCTATAGAGCCGGGCATGCAGGTCCCACTTAATCTCACAGTTTGAAACAATGGCATTGTGAGAGCGAAATGACAGCTGCTCTGTTTATAGACTGGAGATACGGGCTTTATCAGCGACTTCCACCTCCAGAATACTGGGGATCTGATAACACCTCCCCCTAAACACACCTCAGAAAGCTCTTAAGAGAGCCAGGAATGTCTCCAGGCTTTCAGGGAGGTGTTGAAGGACGCGTCCCGTCGCTGAGCTGATGACAGCAGGGCAACACTGAGGCTGTTAATCCTGAGATACCTGTAGAACCTTAGCCTCAGCACTCACTCAGCGCCAGCGTCTCGCTTGCAGACCACTACACAGTCTGATTTAGTTTTAAATAATACGAAAGTAATAATTAATACACTCTAAGATACTTAACATTAAGTAATATTATGGATTTGATAGCATTGACACTATTTGATGAGAATTAAGCTAAATAATAACACTAATGTTTTTTTTGTGCTGCTTTACAGCTAAATGAATTTGTCTCATATTTGATAAAGTTTCTATCATTGACTTGCTAACGTGTTTAAGTCAGTTGTACAAACTCACAAAACCAAGCATGAACAAAACTAAAAGTGCCAGCCATACTTCTCTGTTTTCTCCAATTCTGAAGTCTATTGTAGACGAGAGCAAAAGGTCATGGATTATTTTATCATTTGACATTCTGCCATTCCTTACAACAATGGTTATGACATTTTAGCTGATAGGAGGAGATAGAGCAAAGACTGTTCGCACACTCAGCCCATAGAACAAGAAAAACTATCTATCTATCTATCTATCTATCTATCTATCTATCTATATTACCATATAATGGACAGATTATCTAAAATATATTGTATTTATATTATAGGCCTATTCAAATGTATTATACACTGCTGCTCATAAAACGGGATGAATATGAAATGACTGTGACTAAATTGACTTATCAAAACTACATAACCTGGGTCTGCAGCATTTTCAAAAGTGTCAGATTTCGAGGATAGAAAACGTGGATAAGTGTAAACGATAGGAAAAGTAGCAAAAGTTATGCATTTTAAAACGAAAACCCACTAGAGTAAACGGGGCTCAGATAAGCAACATATCTTTTAACTGAAAGCGTCCTCGCTTAATGCACATCTTGTGAATGAAAAGCATTTTGGGGACCCCTTGGCTTGGCTAGGGGCAGTCGTGGCCTAATGAATAGAGAGTTGGACCTGTAATAACCAGCGCTCTCTCCACCTTCAATACCACGACTGAGGTGAGACCCTTAAACAAGGCACTGTTTCCCCAACTGCTCCCCAGGCACCGCAGCAATGGCTGCCCACTGCTCTGGGTGTGTGTGTGCGTGGTTGATCACTTCTCACTGCTGTGTGTGTGCACTTGGATGGGAATGCAGAGCACAAATTCCTAGCATGGGAAACCCATACCTGGCCACATGTCACGTCCTTTCCTAATGGGTAAGTCTGCCCCTGACCAAATGTACCCACATTTATAGAATCACCCATATATATGTACAGTATATAATTAAAATACACTACTGGAAGCTAAATACGAGTGTTTTGTGCAGATATGGTGGAACTGATGTTGTAATGATATCAACAGCGTGCTGTAGTGAGAAACCCAATAGACTAACATCAAACCATTGTTTCCAGAAATATACCCAGGACTGTTGCGATTGATGAGAGAGCTTTAAACACCAGCGAGGGACTGTAGGTGTGCGTTCATAAGACCGGCGTTACCTAAATGTTTCCACTGGGATGACCAAACTAAACTAATAAACCCAGCTTCATCAGAAACAGTCAGTGTTCAGCAGCAGCACTCAACAACCTCATCTGCATTATTGTCTTGTTTTCTAAACGTTCTGCACAGGTTTATGCTTTAACATAAAGACACTGCCACTGCTTCATTTACCTTGGCACGTCCTCTCATTGGTCAGAAGTTTATATCCCTTCTTACAGCTGCATTCAAAGCTGCCGACTGTGTTTCTGCACACATGATCACAGCCGCCGTTGTTCATGCGGCATTCGTCTATGTCTGTAACGAGAAAGAGAGAGAGTTTGAGCAGATACACATGCGCTGGATTAGTGCTGTTCCCTTCAGTTCACCATGATTCAAACCAGCAGCGGAGCATACATGTGAAATAATCAAAAGGTAAAAAGGGTGACTGACCGTAAATATGTCAGATTTGTCTGGGCTTAAACTATCAGCTTACTGTTCAAAGAGGGAGAAAGAAAAGGAAAGACTGGAAAGATTGTTCTTTTATAAAGAAGCGTTACAGAAATGTACACAATTTGGGGAACATTACAAAATAAAAACCTTTTCACATTTTTTAAGAAAAATAAACTTCAGTTTGCAGCATAAAAATAATGCATAAATACAAAATACTTCAAATTATTTCACTCTTCATTCAATTTTTTTTCAATTTAAAACCTTTTATTATACAGAGTAAGAATAATAAATTACAGAAAATAGCTTAACAGTAACAGCCACATAATCACATAATTTAGCTCTTGATTTTTAAAAAGCAACTATTAAAAGTCATTTCATACCATCAGAAAATTAAAACACGTTTTACACCTAATTAATTTCAACGAAGAACTCACCTCGACCGCAGACTTAATTAAACATAATCAGAGTATTTGTCATTTCATAAAAGGCAGACTCTGCTTGAATCCTGGGAACCTTAAGTGTTTTAAATATTGTTCATTTCCTTTCAGTCACCAGCAAACATATCAGAAAAATGTACTACATTTATATACAGTATAAGCATCATGTTTGAGTTCAAATTTTAAGACTATGATATTTACACATTTTGCAGATGATTTTATCCAAAGTGACTTCCATTGCATGGAATTTACATCAGTATCTGTATTCCCTGGGAGTTGAACCCCTGACCTTGGTGTTGTTGATAGCGCCTATCTCTATCCTTTGAGCTCCAATTATTAAAGAAGAGAAGTGAGACAAGAAATGAGGAGGGAGAAAGGAGCGAATGTGGATCGTGACGGACACACATGGAGTGAATGTGCGACAGGAGGAAGTCTTTCAGGATCGAGGCCTGTTCTTTCGGAATCGGGGATCAATATATCATCAGCTTGTCCTGCTTTCCACGGGCTTTGATTGAGCTGCACTGGATGTTTCTGATTAGGGCTGAATCATCTGAGTAAATGAGGCGTTCATCTCACAGAGAGGCTGCATCATCTGGAGAAAATAACGGCATTAGGAGCAGAAGAAACTCTCGCTCTGGGCCTGAAGGAGGCTCTGTGTCTTCTCGTGCCAGTGCTGTCTGGGGATGTTTTTCTTTGGTTCTTCCACAGCAGAACTAATAAAACTCAATGTTCTTTTATCACTCTTGTTAGCGTAACGTTATGAGTGCTAGAGGCGACACAGGCTCCCAGTCTTGGCCGCACGAACCCGAAAGTCTGCACTTCCAGTTGCTCTTCACCATTTTGAGAACTCTTTTATTTTTCGTTAAACCCTTTTGTGCACTCTTGTCTGTTTTTCATGCTTCTTTACATTCTTTAGAAGCAGTCGTTGATTTATGTCCACTCTTTCTGACATTTTTCTGGGCTACAATATAAATATATATATACAGTGAGGTCATTAAGTTTTTGATCACCCTGTGATTTTGCAAGTTCTCTTACTTAGAAATCATGGAGGGGTTTACAATATTCAGCATAGGTGCATTTCCACTGTGAGAGACAAAATCTAAAAAGAAAGATCAGGAAATCACATTGTATGATTCTTTTTTAACAATTTATTTGGGAATTACTGTGTCAAATAAGTATTTAATCACAGATTTCTGACCCTCAAAGACCTGTTATTTTGCTTTTAAATAGTCCAGCTACACTCTGGTCATTATTCTACATTAGTAGCACCTGTTTAAGGTCGTTAGCTGTCATAAAGACACCTGTGCACCCCACAATCAGCCAAAGTCTAAGTAGAAAAATGCGCTGCGTCCGAAATCGCTTACTTCCCTACTATATAGTACGCGAAAAACAGCATGCGAGGCGAGTAGTATGTCCGA
>JAUMHR010000084.1:14112038-14124042 GCA_032361145.1 Enteromius fasciolatus
CATCCATCCATCCATCCATTCATTTTACCCATGATCCACCAATTAATTCATCCATCCATCCATCCATACATACATACAGTACATTCATTTTACCCATGATCCGCCAATTCATCCATCCATTTTACCCATGATCCACCAATTAATTCATCCATCCATCCATCCATCCATCCATACATACAGTACATTCATTTTACCCATCATCCGCCAATTCATCCATCCATTAATGCATTAATCCATCCATCATCAGCATTCCTATGCATCTTATTCTCTTTCACTTCGAAGTACATTTTTCTCATCAGCCCCTCAAAACATGGCTTATATTCTGCTGTGGTTCTATCACTTCATGCATCATTTTCTCTTTTAACTAGAACAGAAGAAAGCGTGTTAGATTTATCTGAGATTGTACCTTTGCAGGTCTTGCGGTCCGGCTGTAATGTAAACCCCACGGGGCAGCTACAGCGAACTCCAGTCACGGCATCATGACACGTGCTGTCACAGCCTCCGTTATTAACTGCACACGTCTCTGAAAACACACACACACAGACAGAGCAGCAGTCAGGACAGAAACAGTTTAATATACTGTACATGTGGATATCAAACCAAATGATGGTCTTGCCACTCTGGACAGCTTTGATTAATCTAGTCATGAATGCAGAGCATGCAAGCGAGCAGCAGACGTCTGTCCAACACCTTGTTATTGAGTGTATGGGCATCGATCAACAGGAGCGTTAGAGTTCAGCTTTTAGCTAAAGCATCTGTTAAGCAGCAGATTAAAATTTCACAATGACCATGACACTGTATTACAAATATGCATAAACATGAACTTTGGTAAACTTAGTTACATCAGTAAGTATCAAATCACCAACTCTTATTAAAAATAAAATGTCTTACAGTCACTTTGTACAAATAAACTACCCCTTTTAAATGGTAACAAAAACAACATTATTATTATTATTTATTTACTTGTTACTTTCAGGGTTTGGGGTAGTCAATAACAATAAAAAACCTAATATGTATAGTGATGCTTATTAATAAATAAATAAATAAACATTATTATTTTAATTTATTATTTTATTAATTGTATTATTATTATTAACAACACTGTTTAACTTAATGTATTAATACAATTGAAATAATACAATTAACAACAAAAAACAATAGTCTATATCTATAGCTATATACAATCTATTACTATTGATGTTATTATTATTATTTACTTGGTACTTTTAGAATTTGGGGTAGTAAGTAAGTATGCAAGTAAATGCATACATAATGTTATTATCCTACTGTATGGTGATATTAATAAATAAAGCAACATTTTTGTATTTTAAATAATAAATAAAGCAAGAGATTCTATAGAATAAAAATTTCTATCCTTATACTGCTCGCTTAATAATGAATAAGGGTGTACCACAAAGCTCTGCTGGCATTCATCAGAACAACTCTATAAACGAGACAGAGAGTGAGATGTCGGCGGTGTGTGTCAGGTACAGGTCTGTGTCAGAACACGTCTCTGAAACGCTTCGAGATTCACGAACTGCATCAATCTCTGATTATAAAGCTTGACATCTACGGCTTTGAGAACTGGAACACGCTCACACACAAAACACTCGCCTTTGTGTGGGTAAATTCTCTTATCTGAAAAGATTTGATTCAGCTGTGTAAGTGGATATAAATATAATCTTTTGATAGAGGAGATGATAGGCGGTGTCTGATTCACTGGGAGACACCTGCTGTTATTCGGCTGCCTGTCTGAAGGAGTCCTCTTTCACGGGTCAACAATACACTGAATGACATTAGTTCAACATTCATCTGATCCTCTGATATAGTAAATCATTTTAACTATGACACGATTCAATAGTACTAAACAATAGTACTAAACTTTTCAAAAAATAAAAGTTTATTTTAAATTTTAAATCATCTTATTAATTTACTTCGAAAAAAACTTACATTGAAATTTAAAACTTAAAACAATTATTATTACATTACTGTAACATTAAACTGCACGCACATTATGTCCTTACATACTTTAAAAGTAAAGTAATATGAAATATATCAAATAATAACAATAATTTAACAATAAATAAATAAATAGTAAATTACTCATCTTGCAGTAATCAGTTTTACTATGAAATGATTTAATAGCATTAATAGCTCATATTTTAATTTCAATGCTGCAAAAAATATAGACATGAAAAAATTAACATGCATCCACCCATCCATACATAAATAAGTAAATAAATAGGCTACTTAAATATAAACATAAATAAATACTCTGAAGAATATCTCAAATCAATGTGATTCAATTATTTATTAAGATTCCCTGTGAACTTATATTTAAATAATAAAAATCTTAAAAATATTTGTTAAAATAAAAAAAAAATTTATTCACAGATGAGCACCATTTAAATGCTCTTAACAAAATATATAACTACAACTTTAGCACCAAAGCAGACCCCGCCGAGGTACACTTTATTCCAGCTATACAGTAGCTTCAGATTGATGTCTGCTGCCAAAGAGATCATGCTCCTCTTGCAGGAGAGAGCTACACATAAACTATGTTAAGACCTTCTCTGCAGACTTCAAACATGCACTTCAAACATCAAGTATCTAACACCGTCCTCAGGCAACATAGATGAAGCAGCGGCTGGTTTTTGAGGCACCTGTGCATGCCGAGACCCGTTCAAACCCCTTTTCACTTGAGTCAGAAACACTCAAACGAATGACTCAGCTTTGGTCACATCCCAACACTTAATGCAATCATTATCTCCTTAAACTCTCTCTATACGACACTCTTTGAGAGGAGTTAAATGTTAGTGGGAAAACACTCTCATTAACTAGTACCCAGCAGGCCCGTTGCTAATGTAAAACCCCCTCCAAGGAAAATTCAGGCAAAAGGATTTTATACTGAGGCAAAATTCTAGACTGGTCTTAATTAACTGCAATTAGGTCATCTAATGGCTTCCCAGGAGATTGGATCATCTCACCTGCCCTTTTTCTTGCCAATCTGACAGAAACTTTAACCGAAAAAGACAGTTGTTAAGAAAAGAAAGTCTCAGTCTAATTTGCATGTGTATTTTGTGCAATAATACGTGTAAACCCCAGACTCGGTTGGCATGTATGTACCGCCATCATGGTAATTGGACGTTTCACCTTACTTAAGCAAAATCATCCACCCACATTCAGTTAGTGCTTAGGAATCTCACAATTGTAAATGTTGGCACAATTAGTTTCTGAAAGGGTTGGAACAAGTTGGGAACATGCCACCAGAGCTATTTGTTAAATACAGTATGACAGCTGTTGGCATGGGTGTCTCTCAGCCTCAACCAAACACATCGGTTCCCATTAAGTTCACTCTGATGATAACAGGTTGACATGCAAACAAGCTTGTTTTTCTAGAAAAAGTCTAGAAAATAGCATGCGCTGACAGAAAGAGAAACACAGAGGTGTGTTTTTGGTCCTGGGATAAAGGTTGTCCTTGGACATTGGTTTATTTGCTGTGTGCTTATTTCTGGCGAATAAACAAAATCCCAAAACAAGTGCATTTCACTGATAACCAGCAAGCAGATTTAGTGCCAAACCAATGAATCTCATTTATAATCTCAGAGCCTTGTGCAAACAAAAGTGTGCACCCAAAACAAAACGCTTTCACAATTTAAAGTCATGCGTGAGGCACTTGAAGTACGGTGATGTGTTATAGCAAGTCCAATTGAATTCCATTACAGGAATCTATC
This sequence comes from Enteromius fasciolatus, assembly GCA_032361145.1. Lineage (NCBI taxonomy): Eukaryota > Metazoa > Chordata > Actinopteri > Cypriniformes > Cyprinidae > Enteromius > Enteromius fasciolatus. Next base: position 14,115,773 of record JAUMHR010000084.1, read on the forward strand.
CCAGGTCAAAGTCTTGGGCCAAATCTGACCAATTTTTCCCATAGCAGAGACTGACATAGAATGAGTGGTTTCCCATGAAAACGTTGCAAGCAAAGTTTCATTTAGACACTTAAAGAGGAATTTTAATGGGTGTAGATTGCATTGTGATGATCTCCTGACTTGCCAGTATGGAGAATTGGTGCAAATGTTTAAACTGTTGAAGTTAAGCTTGGTAGGTAAGATCTAACATAACCATGCCCATTGTAATGGGAGTAAATGGCGTTGTGGTGATCTCCTTACATGCCAGAAAAGAGGCCAAGTGATTTTGTGAAATAAAGGTTAGTAAGGGTTCCAGTATTACCACATATCCACATCCACTATGAAGAGACATAGGCAATAGGAATTAACCTACTGATATTGGTTAATAATGGTTGCCTCCTGACTTGCATTAATGAATAAACTGCTCCATAATTGGTAAAAATGTAGAAAATGTTGTGATAATGGTTAAATAACGGAAAGAAAGCCAATCTGAAGCAAGTTAAAGAAAATTACTTATTCACCATTACGTAAACCATTTTAACTGTAAACTTTAGAGTAAATGGTACTAAAGTGATTTCCTGACTTGCCAGAATGAATAAATTGGACAATTATTGGTGCAGCTGGTGTGATAAATATTCCAGCAAAAACACACCGACAGCTTAAAGGATGTAGCAATTAAAAAGCAAGCTAAAGAAACACTTGTTGAAAAACTTGTTTTCCAAATGGTAAACCATTTCAGTGGAGGAAAAATTGAAGAAATTTAACAAGAATTGGTGCAAATGTTGGTGCGATAAAGTAAACAAGAACTCCAGCATAACCACGCCCCCTATTGAAAAAAATAGAAAGCAAGCTAGATAACTTATTTGCCATTGGGTTAACCATTTTAATTGGAGTAAATGGCATTGTGGTGATGCCAGAAGGGAGAAACTGGCCGAGAATTAGTGCAATTCCACTAGAGTTCAACAGAGTTCCAGCTGAAGTTATTTACATTACCTGTGCCCACTAACGTCACAACAATATAACAGACAGCCAGAAGTTCACATTTTCCAGTGGCGCAGGTGGTAAAGCCTGTACTACACGCAAGTGGCCCGAGTTTGAGTCCACCATATGCCAAAATCGATTTTCTCCCTTTTCACATATCATATTATATCGGAAAGACATTTTTTTTTCAATAATTATTATAACAAAATTATTGAAAAGTTGAAATAAAGTCTTGGGTAGGTTTAGGTGTAACTGAGCAGCAGATACGCTTCTAAGATGCTTTGCTGTGTTTCGGGAGTGCAGCAGGGGTGAGTAACTAGTGAAAACTGGTAACTAGTTTCATGTATATGTAGCGGGAGTGCAGGGTATACCCACTTCTTTATCAGTCGAGTAGCTAAACACATTTGCATTTATTCAAAAAAGTGAAGAAATGCTAATATTCCCTAAACACATCCAGTAAAGACAGTTATGTGGTCAGCACTCAGGACCTTTGGAATACTGTATGTTTGATGATGTGTGTGCAGAGTGCTAAAATAACAATTATTATTACTCATTTTAACCAGTACAACATAATGAAAAAAGTACCTTAAAATGAAAAGAAGCATGTTTTTGCGATCACCAGTGTTTATATGGACTCAAGTGGAATAGATCTGAAAATTGTTGCTCAGACATTTTCACTGAAGTAGAAATGGTAAAAGTGGGTGGGTCCAATATCATAGGTCTTTCAAAATGTGTGGGTCCTGTCCCACCCACATACAATGGTTCTGATGCCCAGGGCGGTAATTGTTAGTAAACCTTTCAGCATAACCACACCCACTACTGAAAGTAGTAAACAATATGAAGCAAGCTACTGTAAAGAAACTGACTTATTTACCTTTGGGTAATTTGCTTTGGGATGATCTCCTGACTTGCCAGAAAAAAGAAGTTAACCAAGAATTGGTTTTATTGCTGCGATAAAGTTAGTAAGCATTCTAGCATTACCACGCCAATTATTGAAGAAAGTAGCCAATAGGAAACAAACTACAGAAACTGACTTACCAGCGGGTATACTATTTTAATGGAGGTAAATTGCATTGTGCTAATCTCCAGGCTTGTCAGAATGGAGACATTAGAATTTGTGCAATTGGTGCAATAAAGGTTAGTAAGAGTTCCAGCATAACCACGCCCGCTATTGAAAGAAGTAGCCAATAGGAATCAAGCTAGAGAAATGGTCATATTTACCATTGGGTAACAGCTCTGGCTGCAGTGGCTGATGTGGGGCACTTCTTTCCTCTGCACACACACACACACACACACACACACACATTACAAAAACACTGCTTAGTCTTCCAAGATTGACTTTATAAACTGTATAAAACACCCTGGCCAGTCAGGTTTGTTTTTAGTTGCACTGCAAAAGATCCTTTTATGAGGCTTCAGGGGCAATCGAGTTCATAAACTCCCTATCAAAAGGCCAGCTTTAACCAACCCAAGGTTGTGTACTGATTATAGATGGTTTAAGCTGGTTTAGAGCCCCTTAAACCAACGAACTAGGTAAACCTGAGCAGTCCAACATGATGTTTAACACTGTGTTACGTACACTTTCATACAGAGAGCGACAAGGCAGAGTGTTAGTCTTCTCATGCATCGACAAGACAACACCCTCAAGACGGAGCAGATAGTGGCTGACCGGTTAGTGTAAGTGAGTTTGACTACACCCTTCAGGGTAATCATTCGAAATGAGCAGGAAGGTGTGAATTGGTGTCATACGGAGATAAACTGTGGCAAAGATTCCCACTGTAGTTCATCTAAGATATTCAATCACTTACCTGTGCTGTGACTTCTCAGCTTAACAGAAAACTAGCAAATAACGAAGCCCATTGAAGATCATGAAACAAATGGTTTTAACAATATGATGCCTGGGGATTGAGTGTACCAGCCAGATGTGAGCATCTGTTTCAAATTAGCATCTCTCTCAGGCTAAGAATCTCCACAACCCTTTGGTTTGTTAAGTATCTTACTTCTGCGGAAATGTTCGTGCAAATCCGCTGGCTTATGCGGAGGGCTTGGGTATGTCGTTTGATTGTAGGATCGCATGAAGATGCCTGGACCCATGTGGAAAAACACTAAGCAGTTAGGTGTTAGCTGTTAGCGTTTTCACATTCTGTTTGGATATACTAAGTGCGAATTCCACTGGAAAGTACTACTTGCTACAAAGAGAATGGCTAGATGACTAGGTTTCCACAAAACCGTTGCTAAAAAAAATCTGAAATGTTTCTTGCATATTCGAATGATTTTTGAAGGACCATGCGACACACTTAAGACACTTAAGATGCTGAATATTCAGCTTTGATCACTAAAACCCTAACCCATGTCATTATATTATCATGTTTACCAGCATCCAATTTCGGCACCACTTAGCAAAGTCGCTAATTGAAGCAGGTATGACTGAAACTGCCTTTGAGATGAATGGGAATGCTAACTCTTCGCTCTCTTCAGGTATTTTTTGTCAATACTTCTGGATGTGTGATAGTGTTTGTTTTATTGCCATCCCTTTCCCTCATTGTGCGGTTTCAAACCAAGCCCGTTTGGCAAAGCGAAACGTCAGTGACAGATTGAGAAGGATGAAAGCCGTATAAAGTGCAAAAGTAATCAGAGCGACCAAAATCCATCACCACTGGAGAAAGTCAGTCAATGAGGATGAAGAGAGAGGGAAAGAGAATAGATGAAGTAGCTGGAGGAACACAAAAGCCACCCAGTGAGATCAGAGTGATTGATTTTACTCTACCAATGTGCCATTGCGAGATTAAAGTCCAAGAGCTATTCCGCAGAGCTGCGAATCAAAGGATGTTCAGAAAAAAAAACGAGCAGAGATCACTTAGAAGCTATTCTGAGCTAAATTGTTCATAAGGATCCTATTGTATTAATGAGGTCTGACTAACGAAAATACAGGCGATCTGATTCATTGATGCAAACGCTGAGCTATTTCTGCCGCCGGGGTGAATGCAACTAGAGATGCTGAAGTGTTGGTCAGACTCCAGTCATTGACCAAATCACAGCAAAGGCATCTGAAAATGTCTTTAACACATGCTAGGTCTGGTCCTCTGAGCTGTTTCATACTTAATATGCTGTAAACAAAGCAAAGGGGAAAACAGAGTGGGATGGCAAGACTTTAAAAGAATTAAAAATGAAAGCTTGTGCTGAATGTTTCTTCAACTTGGACAGTTTCAACTCTTCAACTCTCTTAAGTACACTCTGACTAGCTGAAGTTGAAGTATCACCAACTAGAAAGAATTCTAATTCTTTCTTTTAATTCTTAAGGTTATTTTGTACGTGTTTTTTCGGGGGGGTTTTCCATTCGTCATCCTTTTATATTGAAATGCTTGCTACAGATGCGAAAATGCAGAAAACCTAACCGATTTTATGACAGATGAGTGATTCGAAGACAGTGTTTAAACATGATCGCCACAATGCAATGTCATATTTATTTTTAATTTTTTATAAGTTCAAAAATTTCGCCCAAGAATTTCAGAATCAGTTTGCAGAGACTTTTAGTCCTTTTGTTGCTATAATAGTATTAAATAAAAATGATGCTAGATCTAAAAAGACATTTTAAAAAAAAATATAATACATATATAACAATATTTATTCATAATACTTATATTATTTATACATTTACATTATAAAATATTTTAATGACATTTAATAATTGTAATAGTATTAGTAGTAGTATTTTTGATATTTGATTTTAAAATTAAGCTAATAACAAATAATAATAAAAAATGTAACAGGTTAAAACAAAAAATATATACATTTATATATTATTATTACTATTATTATTACTTATTATTGTCAGGCCATAAATAAACAAAAATGCTTTCAATATATTTCTTATTAGTTTTTTTCTTAATAATAATATATTAAACAGAATAAAAATTGTAAAGTAATATTACAATTATTTTAATATTTAATATTATTAACTTAATATTATTCAAGTAAGCAGTATTAAACTGATTAAACATAACAGTAAAGACATTTGTCATTTTACTTTAAAAAGATTTGATTACTGTTACAGACTGTAATAATTATGCTAAAAATTCAGCTTTTAATCACAGAAAAAAGTAAAATAAAAGAAAGTTTTTAATAGTTTTGTAATAGTTTTTTTTAACAATACTGCTGTTTTTACTGTATTTTTTTAATAAAAAAAATGCAGCCTGTGCAAGCATAAAAGTCTCAAAATCATTAAAATCTTCCGTACTACAAGTATTTATAAATATATACCTTTTAAAACACATAATATATTTTATTATTGCATTTAAAAAAATGCAAGAACTAATCAACACATGCAGTAAAAAGTTTCCATGAAAGTTTAAATGTGACTTTCATAAGTCTGATGTCTAAAACTCCACCTCCGGGACATAGAAGTGGCAGTCGTTGAAGAAACATCCATCCAGCCTCTCTCCCCACCTTCTCTTATCATGAGAACGGTTTCCATCTCCTCGGGGGATTGTGGGTAGGCCACATCAATTACTCTGTGACTCCAGCCCATCGCTCAACAGGGGCTCATTAATAAGTTCAGCTTGTTTTATTGTGGCTTTCTGGCCTATTAGAGCTGGTGAGAGAGCGACCCGGCAACCGCAGGCCAGCCTTGGGCAAGCGGCTGTATCGGGATTCCTGCGGGGGAAAGTGTGCGACCCTGACAGATTCACCGCAGCCCTCTGGCCTCTGCGGCCTGTGCTTTACTCAGCAGAGGGCTAGGCTTGGTCTTCGAGGGCCGTCAGACAAGCCAGACGTCTCATTTGCGGTGCTGCTGGTAGGTTTCGGGGGGAACGGAGGGGTAATAATAGGGCGTCTGAGTGAGACCTTGACATAAGAGCTGTATCCAGAGTGAAAGAGGCGTGCAAGAAAGCATCCGAAGCCAAACTAACCGCCGTCTGCCCGTTGACGCTGAGGATGAATGCTGAAAGGCTGATTTTAAAGCTCTGCCTTCGAGAGCGTTTGCGTGTTTGTTTCTGTTTGGATGTGGCCGGATGGGAAGCCGGTTGCTAACTTCAGGATTCATAACGCCATCCTGAAGTCTGCGGGTCCGCTTATTTTATTACTTTTCCAGTTATTACGTCCGACACTCCCAAGAACCATTTTCAGCTTCAGAGTACCAACATTACTCACCGTAATACTGGCATTTGAGATCAGTGTGACTAAAAATAATTTTTTTTTTTTTTAACTTTTTGAATCAACATTTAAAAAAGATGGGTGAACCTTACAAAAAGTATATACAGTAGATCATAGTACAAAAAGAGAGAAACAAAATATGAGTACATTTTGTAAAAATTAACACATTTAAATAAAAATGCTAATCTTATCAATTATATATATTTTTTAAAATCTTATGCATTTCTATACAATATATTATTTATGTATCATTTAAAAATAATTTAATATTTAAATCATTATTTATAGCAGATTATTATTTTATTATATAATGATATACACATTTGGTTAATGTATAATAATAAAATGCATGGTGTTGCCACAAAAAATTATTGTTGTTATTATTATTATGTTAATGATAGATTATATAATAATTATTCTATAATAAAATAATTAAAATAAAAATAAAATATAACTATTATTACTACTAATATTATTATTATTAAGCTAAGAATAAATGAATGATGTAAAACAAAACAAAAACAATAATTATAAAATATATTATAATAATTAGCTGATTATTATTTTATTATATAATAATATATAAACATTTAACTAATGTATAATAAATATTAATAATAACAATAATAATAATAATAAAATGTATGATGTATCCAGAAAATTATTATTGCCATTAGTATTATTGTTGTTGTTATTGTTATGTTAATGATGCATTGTCTAATTTATTATCTAATACTTATTATATAATAAAATATTTTAAATAATAATGAAATATTACTATTATTATTATTATTATTATTATTATATTTTATGCATTATATTACTAGTGGTTTGGCATTTCAAACTGTTGGAAAATCATTCTACTCTATAAATAAAACATACACTACAATCAATCATCATATAACCTCTCTGTTATTCATTAATATATACTGATATTTTGATATTTAGTTGTTCTTAGATATTCAAATTTAGTGTTGCATTCAGAACTGGTGTTATATATGCAAGTCTTTTGTGAATTGCTAGTCATTCATAAATCAATGCTCAGTAGTACAGAGGTCTGCTGTGATTGGCTGCAGAAATACAAAGAAAAGCTGTGATTGGCTAAAGAGGTGCACAGAACAGCTGTGAAGCAGAAAAAAGACAACTAGAGTGGGAAAGCACATAACTCTTCACATTCAGTGATCTTGATTTTTTAACTTTGATATATGCTCATATACATCAAGTTTATATCTCATGCATAAGTGTCTTTTTGCGCTCAGCTTTCAGTTTATAGCTCCCACGAGGCCTGTAAATCCTCATCCGTGACTAGACTAATGGCAACACTAACATATGCATGTAAATGATGTGTAACAAAAGGACAATGTGCTCACTGTAAAACACTAGAGATGGACAGAGCACTTTACGCTCTGAACGTCGCGTGAAGCTCTGAACTCTGAAGCTCTTGGTTCCACCACATAAAACAAGCCAAACTCTGGACTTCACCGAACATTAAGTTTAGAGTTTCCATCAGAAGTCTCTTAAAGCCAATGCTTTTGCTTTAATAATGTCTGGAGTTCACTAGGAAGTCAATTTCAAATCAAAATCAACCCTGTTCACTAAACGAACCTCTAAGCAATTCATCAGTGCGCATTATTTGTTTCTGTGAAACATCAGATCTGTTTTTGGTTGAGGTCACTGTTCTCCCTTATTTTTGTCTTTTCCTGGTCTGGAGAAAGCTGGTGTTGGGTGTGATTGCAGCAGCTGGCCAGGTGGAGTGCTGTGGTGGTGTCGAGGGCTAACTCACCTACACAAGTCTTCCCATCAGAGTGAAGCGCAAACTTCATGTGACACGAACACCTGGGCCCGTGGTCCATCTCCTCACAGATGTGCTGACAGCCTCCGTTACCATAGTTACACGTCACTAAACCACAACAAAAGCAGGATTAGAGATCAAACATCCATGCACCACCTTCTGCCCATTCAACCATCATTGTGTCTATTCATCGATAATTCTTTCCATCCTTCGATCCATCCATTCATCCATCCATCATTCTTGTCCATCCATCATTAATCATTTTGTCCTTCCATCCATTCATCTATCTATCCATCCATTCACTTGTCCATCCATCCATCCATCCATC